>CALYMW010000231.1:0-39316 GCA_944588485.1 Phosphuga atrata | reverse complement strand
CTAGACAGACAAGACTAGACAGACAAGACTAGACAGACAAGACTAGACAGACAAGACTAGACAGACAAGACTAGACAGACAAGACTAGACAGACAAGACTAGACAGACAAGACTAGACAGACAAGACTAGACAGACAAGACTAGACAGACAAGACTAGACAGACAAGACTAGACAGACAAGACTAGACAGACAAGACTAGACAGACAAGACTATTTCTCCACCGAAAACACACAACAATTTCAAAAACTATATTCAGAAGAAACGTGGTTATAAGTCTACCAAAAACAAGTAAGTGACATAAGTAATCAATGGGAATGTTTCTTGGACAAATTTTTACTATATTTTAACTGTAGTTATCCGTCTATATTAAAAAATGTACTAACTAGAAACAAGCCCAAATATGCGGTTGCGGGGATTACAGCAATCAGAAACAAATTAGAAATCCTATAAATATTGGCTCATTTTGATGAAGATATTAGAAAACAATATAATAAGACCAGACGGGAATATGATCTGACACTTAAAAAGAACAAAAAAAAATATTTAGAAAACCAAATTAAGTATTCGGATAATATAATGAGATCTACTTGGAATGTTGTCAACCAAATTGTAGCACCAAACAAACCAAAGAGTACACATTTTCCAATGGATCCAGAGAAAGTTTCAACAATTGTTAATGATTTCAATAATTTTTACACAAACACTCCGATAGAATTGTCACAACAAATGGAGCAAGTAGAATACTCAGACAAAATTAATCCAACAATCAATTCTATATATTTTAAGCCAACGACACAGGAAGAAAAAGTGGAAATAATTATGAAACTCAATAACAAAAAAAGTTCAGGGTTCGATGAAATATCAATAAGTGTCATACAAAATGTTATATGGGGAATTGTAGAACCCCTTGAATATATTATAAATAATTCAATAAAATATGGAGTTTTTCCAAAGAAGCTAAAACATGCTATTATAACACCCGTCTTCAAGAAAGGAGACAAAACATTTATAGAGAACTATAGACCTATAAGTTTGCTGTCGTCATTTTCCAAAATATTCGAGAAAATAGTTGCTAATAGGACTATAGATTTTCTAAAATGCTATAAATTACTGAATGACACCCAACATGGGTATATCGAGAAACGTAATATAGAAACAGCTTGCTTTTATTTTATTAATAAAATCCTAGAACACCTTGAAAATCGTGAGATTCCCTGTGGTATCCTAATTGACCTATCAAAAGCCAATGATACAGTGAACCATGATATCTTACTATACAAACTAGATAGGTATGGGATTATAGGTGTAGCTCTCAACTGGTTTAGATCATACCTAATGGGTAGAACCCAACAAACAAAATTAAAAGCAGAATGTGGTCACTCAAAATCAAGTATCACAAACACAACAATTGGGGTGCCACAGGGGAGTATATTAGGGCCGTTATTGTTTCTAATATACCTGAATGATTTGCCGTTGGCTCTAAGTAACACATCATTTAATATTTTGAATTATGCGGATGACACGACGCTACTCATAGCAAACAAGAACTTAGCAGAAGTTAGTCAAAATGCAAATGATGCGTTAAATTTAATAAAAGATTGGTTAGTCAAAAATAAACTAATAATAAATGAACAAAAAACGAATATAATAATTTTTAGAACAAATAGATCCCTCCTAGACTTTCCAACACAAATAGAACTCAGTAGTGAGACAGTACATCTAAAACATAGTGTAAAACTCCTTGGAATACACTTTGATGATAACTTAAAATGGGAAACGCACATAGACTCATTAATTAACAAATTAAATAAATCAACATACTCATTAAGAATCCTACAAAGAGTTCTAAGTCCAAGGGTATTGAAAATGGTATATTATTCTAATTTTTATTCTCCTATGCGATTTGGCATAATCTTCTGGGGGACTGGAAAGAACATTACCAATGTCTTCGTAGCACAAAAACAAGCTGTACGGATTATCCTGAATTTAGATTATAGACAATCTTGTCGAGGAAATTTTAAAGAGGCTAATATATTAACTGTATATGGTCAAAATATATATGAGCCACTGAATTTTATTTTTAAGCATAAAAATCTATTTGAAAATAGTAAAAACAACCACCATGTGGAAACAAGAAGGAAACATATTGAATATATGCCGCCAATCCACACATTGACAATGTCGGAAAAAGGGCCTTATTACAGCTGCATTAAATTGTACAATCATTTGCCAAAAAAGTTTAAAGACATAACAAACTTTAAAACATATAAAAAACAAGTATTTAATTATGTAAGAGACTTGGAACCTTACACATTAGAAGATTTTCTAAATAAAAAGTGAAACTTTAGTCTATTATTATTCTCATTATTATTATGTAAATTTCTATATGTATATATTGTTTTGACATATTTCTATTGGTTGTAAAACTGGATTATAGAAATAAATGATTTTGAATTTGAATTTGACTAGACAGACAAGACTAGACAGACAAGACTAGACAGACAAGACTAGACAGACAAGACTAGACAGACAAGACTAGACAGACAAGACTAGACAGACAAGACTAGACAGACAAGACTAGACAGACAAGACTAGACAGACAAGACTAGACAGACAAGACTAGACAGACAAGACTAGACAGACAAGACTAGACAGACAAGACTAGACAGACAAGACTAGACAGACAAGACTAGACAGACAAGACTAGACAGACAAGACTAGACAGACAAGACTAGACAGACAAGACTAGACAGACAAGACTAGACAGACAAGACTAGACAGACAAGACTAGACAGACAAGACTAGACAGACAAGACTAGACAGACAAGACTAGACAGACAAGACTAGACAGACAAGACTAGACAGACAAGACTAGACAGACAAGACTAGACAGACAAGACTAGACAGACAAGACTAGACAGACAAGACTAGACAGACAAGACTAGACAGACAAGACTAGACAGACAAGACTAGACAGACAAGACTAGACAGACAAGACTAGACAGACAAGACTAGACAGACAAGACTAGACAGACAAGACTAGACAGACAAGACTAGACAGACAAGACTAGACAGACAAGACTAGACAGACAAGACTAGACAGACAAGACTAGACAGACAAGACTAGACAGACAAGACTAGACAGACAAGACTAGACAGACAAGACTAGACAGACAAGACTAGACAGACAAGACTAGACAGACAAGACTAGACAGACAAGACTAGACAGACAAGACTAGACAGACAAGACTAGACAGACAAGACTAGACAGACAAGACTAGACAGACAAGACTAGACAGACAAGACTAGACAGACAAGACTAGACAGACAAGACTAGACAGACAAGACTAGACAGACAAGACTAGACAGACAAGACTAGACAGACAAGACTAGACAGACAAGACTAGACAGACAAGACTAGACAGACAAGACTAGACAGACAAGACTAGACAGACAAGACTAGACAGACAAGACTAGACAGACAAGACTAGACAGACAAGACTAGACAGACAAGACTAGACAGACAAGACTAGACAGACAAGACTAGACAGACAAGACTAGACAGACAAGACTAGACAGACAAGACTAGACAGACAAGACTAGACAGACAAGACTAGACAGACAAGACTAGACAGACAAGACTAGACAGACAAGACTAGACAGACAAGACTAGACAGACAAGACTAGACAGACAAGACTAGACAGACAAGACTAGACAGACAAGACTAGACAGACAAGACTAGACAGACAAGACTAGACAGACAAGACTAGACAGACAAGACTAGACAGACAAGACTAGACAGACAAGACTAGACAGACAAGACTAGACAGACAAGACTAGACAGACAAGACTAGACAGACAAGACTAGACAGACAAGACTAGACAGACAAGACTAGACAGACAAGACTAGACAGACAAGACTAGACAGACAAGACTAGACAGACAAGACTAGACAGACAAGACTAGACAGACAAGACTAGACAGACAAGACTAGACAGACAAGACTAGACAGACAAGACTAGACAGACAAGACTAGACAGACAAGACTAGACAGACAAGACTAGACAGACAAGACTAGACAGACAAGACTAGACAGACAAGACTAGACAGACAAGACTAGACAGACAAGACTAGACAGACAAGACTAGACAGACAAGACTAGACAGACAAGACTAGACAGACAAGACTAGACAGACAAGACTAGACAGACAAGACTAGACAGACAAGACTAGACAGACAAGACTAGACAGACAAGACTAGACAGACAAGACTAGACAGACAAGACTAGACAGACAAGACTAGACAGACAAGACTAGACAGACAAGACTAGACAGACAAGACTAGACAGACAAGACTAGACAGACAAGACTAGACAGACAAGACTAGACAGACAAGACTAGACAGACAAGACTAGACAGACAAGACTAGACAGACAAGACTAGACAGACAAGACTAGACAGACAAGACTAGACAGACAAGACTAGACAGACAAGACTAGACAGACAAGACTAGACAGACAAGACTAGACAGACAAGACTAGACAGACAAGACTAGACAGACAAGACTAGACAGACAAGACTAGACAGACAAGACTAGACAGACAAGACTAGACAGACAAGACTAGACAGACAAGACTAGACAGACAAGACTAGACAGACAAGACTAGACAGACAAGACTAGACAGACAAGACTAGACAGACAAGACTAGACAGACAAGACTAGACAGACAAGACTAGACAGACAAGACTAGACAGACAAGACTAGACAGACAAGACTAGACAGACAAGACTAGACAGACAAGACTAGACAGACAAGACTAGACAGACAAGACTAGACAGACAAGACTAGACAGACAAGACTAGACAGACAAGACTAGACAGACAAGACTAGACAGACAAGACTAGACAGACAAGACTAGACAGACAAGACTAGACAGACAAGACTAGACAGACAAGACTAGACAGACAAGACTAGACAGACAAGACTAGACAGACAAGACTAGACAGACAAGACTAGACAGACAAGACTAGACAGACAAGACTAGACAGACAAGACTAGACAGACAAGACTAGACAGACAAGACTAGACAGACAAGACTAGACAGACAAGACTAGACAGACAAGACTAGACAGACAAGACTAGACAGACAAGACTAGACAGACAAGACTAGACAGACAAGACTAGACAGACAAGACTAGACAGACAAGACTAGACAGACAAGACTAGACAGACAAGACTAGACAGACAAGACTAGACAGACAAGACTAGACAGACAAGACTAGACAGACAAGACTAGACAGACAAGACTAGACAGACAAGACTAGACAGACAAGACTAGACAGACAAGACTAGACAGACAAGACTAGACAGACAAGACTAGACAGACAAGACTAGACAGACAAGACTAGACAGACAAGACTAGACAGACAAGACTAGACAGACAAGACTAGACAGACAAGACTAGACAGACAAGACTAGACAGACAAGACTAGACAGACAAGACTAGACAGACAAGACTAGACAGACAAGACTAGACAGACAAGACTAGACAGACAAGACTAGACAGACAAGACTAGACAGACAAGACTAGACAGACAAGACTAGACAGACAAGACTAGACAGACAAGACTAGACAGACAAGACTAGACAGACAAGACTAGACAGACAAGACTAGACAGACAAGACTAGACAGACAAGACTAGACAGACAAGACTAGACAGACAAGACTAGACAGACAAGACTAGACAGACAAGACTAGACAGACAAGACTAGACAGACAAGACTAGACAGACAAGACTAGACAGACAAGACTAGACAGACAAGACTAGACAGACAAGACTAGACAGACAAGACTAGACAGACAAGACTAGACAGACAAGACTAGACAGACAAGACTAGACAGACAAGACTAGACAGACAAGACTAGACAGACAAGACTAGACAGACAAGACTAGACAGACAAGACTAGACAGACAAGACTAGACAGACAAGACTAGACAGACAAGACTAGACAGACAAGACTAGACAGACAAGACTAGACAGACAAGACTAGACAGACAAGACTAGACAGACAAGACTAGACAGACAAGACTAGACAGACAAGACTAGACAGACAAGACTAGACAGACAAGACTAGACAGACAAGACTAGACAGACAAGACTAGACAGACAAGACTAGACAGACAAGACTAGACAGACAAGACTAGACAGACAAGACTAGACAGACAAGACTAGACAGACAAGACTAGACAGACAAGACTAGACAGACAAGACTAGACAGACAAGACTAGACAGACAAGACTAGACAGACAAGACTAGACAGACAAGACTAGACAGACAAGACTAGACAGACAAGACTAGACAGACAAGACTAGACAGACAAGACTAGACAGACAAGACTAGACAGACAAGACTAGACAGACAAGACTAGACAGACAAGACTAGACAGACAAGACTAGACAGACAAGACTAGACAGACAAGACTAGACAGACAAGACTAGACAGACAAGACTAGACAGACAAGACTAGACAGACAAGACTAGACAGACAAGACTAGACAGACAAGACTAGACAGACAAGACTAGACAGACAAGACTAGACAGACAAGACTAGACAGACAAGACTAGACAGACAAGACTAGACAGACAAGACTAGACAGACAAGACTAGACAGACAAGACTAGACAGACAAGACTAGACAGACAAGACTAGACAGACAAGACTAGACAGACAAGACTAGACAGACAAGACTAGACAGACAAGACTAGACAGACAAGACTATTATTATAACCTTTTATTGGCATATATACAAAATATATTAAAATATATTACATACTATACATATATTACCTACACTTTATATACTAAAGGAATAGGTTCTTCCTTTTTGCCTATTTGCTCTTTCCACTTTTTCACCCTCCTTAACAATTCCAAACCAATTCCACTTTCATCCATACACTTCTTCCATTCTTGTCCTAGCCTTTTCTCCTGTTCCTTCCATTCATTCCTTGTACATTCTTCTATCCAATGTTCCCATCTATCCTCTCCAGCCCCACAAACTGTGCACTTCCGATATTCTTCACTCATCCAATATTTCCTACCACGTTCTTCACTTCCACACCTAAACCTTGCCAGTATGACCTGCGTGTCTGCCTCTTTCGTTGAGTATAAATAGGTAGGTAAACGACCAAGCACCTGAATCTTTGCATATTCTTTGAAAAATCTACTGTTTGCAATTTGGTCTTGGCGTTCCTGTAACTCTACCTCTACTAATCGCTCACCTAGCATTTCCACCCAGTTTGCCCCTTCCCTCTTAAGTTTTTCTAGTCCCTCGCCAGATATCCCTGCTCTTTCATATAATTTCCTTTTATTCATTCCCCACGCATTCCCATTCTTCCCTCTTTCACCCTCCTGATTTGCCATTCTAAATACCTCTTTTATTATTCTTTCATCCCCCATTTCACTCACCTTGTATTCATATCTTATCACCCTGTTTGCCGCTAAAACGGCCACCTTGTGGGCATTCACCTCTTGCAGAACTATGTAGCCTGGTGTCGATTTGTCTAACTTTAGGAATTTCTTGTAGAAGTTTTGTTGAACCCTCTCTATCTTCTCTTCCTCTCTAATCCCCCATACTTCCGAACCATAGGTCAAAACACTTCTCACACACACTTTCCATATTACCTCCGCCGCCCTAAAGTTCCCTTCAAAACTAGATCTCCATCCCTTCCACATGCGTTCTGCCGCCACCCACGCTTTTTTTGACACATAATCCACATGCTCCCTATTAGTGCACCCAGTTCCAAACACATATCCTAAATACCTAAACTTTTGCACCTCCTCAATTTCCTTTCCTAGCCATTCGAAACGTTCTTTCCTATATTTACCTCCCCTTTTAAAACGCATCCATTTAGTTTTTCCCACGTTTACATTTAGCTCTCTCTTTTTAAAATAACCTCTCAGCCTTTCAATCAACTCCTTCATTTCTCCTGCGGTTTTAGCGAACACTACCATATCGTCCGCGTAGGCTAAGCTCCACACTTTCTTTCTCCCTATAACCACGCCTCCAGCTTGGCCATCTGTCAACACTTTCTCCATGTCAGCCACATAGAGATTAAAAAGTGTAGGACTCAACGGGCATCCCTGCCTCAGACCCTTTCTTACTTCGAAATACTCAGATTCACACCCATTCACTCTAATCTTACATACTGTTTCCTTATATAACTCTCTTACATTCCTTATCACACTCTCTGAGATTCCCTTTTTTCCCAAGCACTCTACCAACTTCCCTCGATCTACCGAATCATACGCCGCCTTTAGGTCAATGAAAAGAGCAAACAGGCTCCCTCTGCTTATTTCTTGATCAATTATGTAGCGCAGGGTTACTAAATGCTCTATCGTACTCCGTCCCTCTCTGAAACCAGCTTGCACCTCTGGCACTAGATGCTTCTCCTCTATCTCTCTCCTCAACCGCTCGTCCAAGATTTTGGTGAAAATTTTATATGCCGAATTCACTAGCGTAATCCCCCTGTAGTTTCCTACATTTTCCCTATCTCCACTCTTATATATTGGGTGAATTATTCCCTCCTTCCAGCTCGTTGGTGCACTCTTTGCTCCCCTCCATACCAAATTCAATTCTTGGGTGATTCTAGTCTTACACTCTTTCGGGATAGCTTTCCAGGCTTCGTTTCCTACGCCGTCAGGGCCTGCCGCTTTTTTTTGTTTTAGTGCTGCTATAACCTTTTCCACTTCATCAATCTTTATTTCTTCTTGGCCTAAATCTTCCAAAGCTTGTTCCTCCCTTACTCTTCTATTCCCTACTCTTTCCTGTGGCTCGACTCCTTCCAACAAAACCATAAAGTGACTTTTCCACTTTTCCATCGGAATGCTGTTTGGAAATCGTTCTCTCCTCGCTCCTCTTTCTTTTAAATACTTCCAGAGCTGTGCTTCTGTTTTGATGTCAAGTATGCGCTGACGTTCTCTTCTCTCCCAATCCTGTTTTTTCTTCGTCTCCAAATCCTTTAATTCGCCTTTAGTCTTTAACCAATCTTCTTTACTACGTTTGTTTCTCCGTCATATATTCTTTGTCTGCCCATGATCTTCCCGGTGATGCTGTTGTGATTTTCTTCTTTACCATTCCTGCCTCCATATTCTCTATAATCTTGTCTATATCTTTTAATTCCTTCCAGTTTATTGCTTCCATTCTAGCCCTATACTTCTCAGTCGCTTCGTTGTCCCATCTGGTAACCCATTTCTCCTCCCTAGATGCAATTATTGTTTTCGTCATCAAGCTTATTGCCACTGGCATGTGGTCTGAATCAATTCTCCCTCCTATCTCCATCTCTTTAATTTCCTGCCTTGCCGGGTCATTTGCCACTACCAGATCTATAGTCGATAATCCTCCTGCCCCCACAAATGTGAAATCTCCCTCCCAGTCTCCTTCCACACACCCATTTACAACGTCCCATTGATTTTCCCTTACCCATTCCGCCCACCCTCTCCCTTCTGCATTTCTAACTTTATCCTTGGCTTTCCTTATTATTTCTCTACCTTCACTATCCATTGTGTGGAACTGCTCTTCACCGATTCTAACATTCCAATCGCCTCCTACCAGTAACTTTGCCATTACCGTTCCTTCTCCATTCATTTTTATTGCCTCTTTAATTACTTCCAGTCCTTTGTTGTTGTATACCGTGGCCACTTGCCACCAGGCTTCTTCTAATTCCACTTCCCTGCACACTACGCCTTCTGCCTCTTCCAGTCTTCTTTCTGACTCTTTGATATTCCTTTTAACTCCTGTTAATATACCCCCCTTTGCTCTTCCATACTTATATTCTCTCTGGGCTGGCTGCAATTTCCATCTATAGTCCTAGACTTTATTTCCACCTATAAGACTAGACAGACAAGACTAGACAGACAAGACTAGACAGACAAGACTAGACAGACAAGACTAGACAGACAAGACTAGACAGACAAGACTAGACAGACAAGACTAGACAGACAAGACTAGACAGACAAGACTAGACAGACAAGACTAGACAGACAAGACTAGACAGACAAGACTAGACAGACAAGACTAGACAGACAAGACTAGACAGACAAGACTAGACAGACAAGACTAGACAGACAAGACTAGACAGACAAGACTAGACAGACAAGACTAGACAGACAAGACTAGACAGACAAGACTAGACAGACAAGACTAGACAGACAAGACTAGACAGACAAGACTAGACAGACAAGACTAGACAGACAAGACTAGACAGACAAGACTAGACAGACAAGACTAGACAGACAAGACTAGACAGACAAGACTAGACAGACAAGACTAGACAGACAAGACTAGACAGACAAGACTAGACAGACAAGACTAGACAGACAAGACTTTTTTTTTTTTTTTTTTTTTTTTTTTGCACGTGCTGGAGGTGAAAATCTGCAAACAGACACCACCCGACCCGTGTCGAGTGGTAGTGTGGGGCTGCCCCCCAAAAGGGGCGACCCACTAAAAAACCCCCACCATTCAGACCCCCCAGTCAAAACCAGAGAGAACGTGATGGAATCCAAAATTTGGCATAACTTCACCACGTTCCTCCCCCTTTCATATCCAAAGCATTCATCCATTCATTCGTTGTGCCGGGCGCGTCGTTAATCGCCGTGCCCCCCCTCACATCATAGTTTACAATAAATTTGTGCGCCCCCTTCGCACTAAGGGGGGCCCGGCGATGGCACGCTCGGCTCGCGCGTAGCAACCCCTCGACCCGCCTTACGCTCGTCCCTTTCATCCTTCTCCTTTCTCCTCATTATATAACCTATCATTCCAGTCAGCACGCCCCATTCATACTCACTGCGGAGCATGATTCTCACCATACTCTCCTTGTTCACATTCTCTCCCACCTTGCATTCTGCGGCGCTCCTCATTCTCTCCCATCTCGTACACTCGAAGATGGTATGCTCCGCAGTGTCCTCAGTCGCTCCACAGTACCTACAGTGCGCCTCAACCAGTTTCCCGATGCGCACCAGGTAAGACCCAAAGCATCCATGCCCCGTAAGCGCCTGGGTGAGGTGATAATTCACCTCCCCGTGCCCACGGTTGACCCATTCATCGATAGTCGGAATCAGTTGCCTGGTCCAGGCTCCCTTTTCCGACCCCTGCCATAGCTCTTGCCATACACGCATTGTTTTTTCCCTTTCATTTCTAGGGTCATTACCTCCCCAAACTCTCACCCTTTCATGCGCTAGAAGGTCTAACGGGATAACTCCAGCAACGACAGCCACGGCGTCGCCAGAAACAGTCCTGTATGCGCTGCACACACGCAGCAGCATACACCTTTGCACTCTCATCAGTCTCGCTCTATAACATTCAATCCTGAACGCATTTATCCATGCCGGCACCCCATACAGGAGAATGGAGTGCACGACCGCATTCATAACCCTCCTCTTGGAGGCCAACGGCCCACCTATGTTGGGCATCAGCCGTCCAAGGGCTCTCACACATGCTGTAGCCTTGCTCACCACCCGGGTGACCTGATCGAAAACCCTGAGATTTCGCTGGAGCTCTACCCCAAGGTATCTTACAGATTCCCGAGCCGGTACGTCAACTGTCCCCATTCGCACGGTCAATTCACGCAGCTTTCTTCTCCCAATTAGCAGGACCGCCTCGGTTTTGTGGGGAGCCAGAGTAAGCCCTTTTTCCCCCATCCACCGATCAATCCTACCAATTGCCTCATTTATTATCGCTTTCAGACTTTCTTCCGTTCTTGCGACAGCGACCACCGCTAAGTCATCAGCGTACCCTACGAGTGTAACCCCGTCTGGCAGCCTCAATCTCAAAACCTCATCATAAAATATGTTCCACAGTATCGGCCCAAGAACCGAACCCTGTGGAACACCCGCACTCATTTTGAAGATTTTACCTTCCACAGTCACTATCTCCCTATCATTCAAGTAGCTCCCCACCATCTTTCGAAGGTAGGGAGCTACCCCCTTTAGTTCCAAAGCCTCCATGATTCCGCCCCATGGGACCGAATTGAAGGCATTTTTCACGTCCAGGGTTACAAGCACGCAGTAGCTACGGGTACGCCATGGACCCGTATTTGCTAACCTTGCTCTCTCTATCACACGCATCATTGCGTTCACCGTAGTGCGGCCGCCTCTGAACCCATACTGTTCCTCTGAAAGACCCCCTACCCTCTCGAGATCCTCATTTATCCTAGCTCCGATCATACTCTCAAACATCTTCGCTATCCCATTCAGTAGGCAGATTGGCCTGTAATTGGCTTCCTCTCCTTCCTTTCGCTCTTTTTCAATCATCACCAGTCTCGCTCTCTTCCACTCTTTGGGGAAACTGCCATTCATCAGCAATTCATTTATCATGCTCAAGCACATGTCCTCACACACATGCCCAAACACCTTGCACGCTTCCGGTGAAACACCATCAGGACCCGGCGCTTTTCCCTCCTTCATCCGGCCAACTGCACTCTGCAGCTCGGCCGGAGTGAAAAGGGGCGCCGATCTCCATCCCACGGGTTCCAGCCAGTTCATTCGCTCATGTACTGGGAACAGCTTCTTGACTTCCGTCATTAGGCTATCCCCCCGGAGAGTATGAACCCTGTGCGCAATTTTTCTGGTGACGATCTTATAGCCGTCACCCCAGATGTTATTATTCACCTCTTCGCAGAGCACTCTCCAAGCTTCTTGCTTGGAGTTCGCGATGGCTCTGCGAAGTTCCCTGCGCGCCAAGTTATACCTCCTTCTGCACTCCTCACGCACTTCCTCATTTGCTCGCCTATTGCTCTTTACCATGCATCTCCTTTCACGCAAACAGGTTTTACGCTTTTCAGCTACCTGCTCATTCCACCAGTAAACTGGCTTCCTGCCTCTGACGCCCCTCCGTTTTCTCCGAAACACCACATCACAGGCCCCGTGTAGAACTGCTTTGCAGGAGCTCCGCAATCCATTTTCGGGGCCTGTCCTTTCAGACAGCTCTTTCATGACGTCTCCCAATCTTTCTAGTAGACTCTTGTCCACTCTCCATCCATTCGTTCTACAAGCAACCGGTCCCTCAGAAACATCCTTTCGTACGTCGAAGAGAATATCCTGGTGATCACTCAGATTCTCTCCCTCTCTGACACGCCACTCTTTCACTCTGCCTGCAATCCGTGAGGTGCTAAAAGTGATGTCTATGAAAGACATACAGGACACATATCCATTTCCACATCCACACTTAACCATAGGATTTTCCGATTGGAAAATCCTCACAGCAACATTCTTACACTGGTCCACGTGCCAGCCTCCGTTACCAATAGTCCGAAGATTTGGTTCGGAGACAATGGCCACATCCACTCTCTCATCATGCACCGTCTTCTATACCAGCTCCATTGCAGCCGCACTCCTATTTGAGTTCGTCTGCAATACTAGCATAATCTGTTTCTTTGGGACGTCCCTTTCATACTCTCCCTGCACAGTTTCCTGTACGCAGGACAGTTCATGGAGTCCGCCCTGTGCCCACTCACTCCGCACACGAAGCACTTAGCCTCTTTGGCCGTGCACTCGTGTGCTTTGTGCCCACTTTGTGCCCACTAGTCTTGTCTGTCTAGTCTTGTCTGTCTAGTCTTGTCTGTCTAGTCTTGTCTGTCTAGTCTTGTCTGTCTAGTCTTGTCTGTCTAGTCTTGTCTGTCTAGTCTTGTCTGTCTAGTCTTGTCTGTCTAGTCTTGTCTGTCTAGTCTTGTCTGTCTAGTCTTGTCTGTCTAGTCTTGTCTGTCTAGTCTTGTCTGTCTAGTCTTGTCTGTCTAGTCTTGTCTGTCTAGTCTTGTCTGTCTAGTCTTGTCTGTCTAGTCTTGTCTGTCTAGTCTTGTCTGTCTAGTCTTGTCTGTCTAGTCTTGTCTGTCTAGTCTTGTCTGTCTAGTCTTGTCTGTCTAGTCTTGTCTGTCTAGTCTTGTCTGTCTAGTCTTGTCTGTCTAGTCTTGTCTGTCTAGTCTTGTCTGTCTAGTCTTGTCTGTCTAGTCTTGTCTGTCTAGTCTTGTCTGTCTAGTCTTGTCTGTCTAGTCTTGTCTGTCTAGTCTTGTCTGTCTGGTCTTGTCTGTCTAGTCTTGTCTATCTAGTCTTGTCTGTCTTGTCTTGTCTGTCTAGTCTTGTCTGTCTAGTCTTGTCTGTCTAGTCTTGTCTGTCTAGTCTTGTCTGTCTAGACTTGTCTGTCTAGTCTTGTCTGTCTAGTCTTGTCTGTCTAGTCTTGTCTGTCTAGTCTTGTCTGTCTAGTCTTGTCTGTCTAGTCTTGTCTGTCTAGTCTTGTCTGTCTAGTCTTGTCTGTCTAGTCTTGTCTGTCTAGTCTTGTCTGTCTAGTCTTGTCTGTCTAGTCTTGTCTGTCTAGTCTTGTCTGTCTAGTCTTGTCCGTCTAGTCTTGTCTGTCTAGTCTTGTCTGTCTAGTCTTGACTGTCTAGTCTTGTCTGTCTAGTCTTGTCTGTCTAGTATTGTCTGTCTAGTCTTGTCTGTCTAGTCTTGTCTGTCTAGTCTTGTCTGTCTAGTCTTGTCTGTCTAGTCTTGTCTGTCTAGTCTTGTCTGTCTAGTCTTGTCTGTCTAGTCTTGTCTGTCTAGTCTTGTCTGTCTAGTCTTGTCTGTCTAGTCTTGTCTGTCTAGTCTTGTCTGTCTAGTCTCGTCTGTCTAGTCTTGTCTGTCTAGTCTTGTCTGTCTAGTCTTGTCTGTCAAGTCTTGTCTGTCTAGTCTTGTCTGTCTAGTCTTGTCTGTCTAGTCTTGTCTGTCTAGTCTTGTCTGTCTAGTCTTGTCTGTCTAGTCTTGTCTGTCTAGTCTTGTCTGTCTAGTCTTGTCTGTCTAGTCTTGTCTGTCTAGTCTTGTCTGTCTAGTCTTGTCTGTCTAGTCTTGTCTGTCTAGTCTTGTCTGTCTAGTCTTGTCTGTCTAGTCTTGTCTGTCTAGTCTTGTCTGTCTAGTCTTGTCTGTCTAGTCTTGTCTGTCTAGTCTTGTCTGTCTAGTCTTGTCTGTCTAGACTTGTCTGTCTAGTCTTGTCTGTCTAGTCTTGTCTGTCTAGTCTTGTCTGTCTAGTCTTGTCTGTCTAGTCTTGTCTGTCTAGTCTTGTCTGTCTAGTCTTGTCTGTCTAGTCTTGTCTGTCTAGTCTTGTCTGTCTAGTCTTGTCTGTCTAGTCTTGTCTGTCTAGTCTTGTCTGTCTAGTCTTGTCTGTCTAGTCTTGTCCGTCTAGTCTTGTCTGTCTAGTCTTGTCTATCTAGTCTTGACTGTCTAGTCTTGTCTGTCTAGTCTTGTCTGTCTAGTATTGTCTGTCTAGTCTTGTCTGTCTAGTCTTGTCTGTCTAGTCTTGTCCGTCTAGTCTTGTCTGTCTAGTCTTGTCTGTCTAGTCTTGTCTGTCTAGTCTTGTCTGTCTAGTCTTGTCTGTCTAGTCTTGTCTGTCTAGTCTTGTCTGTCTAGTCTTGTCTGTCTAGTCTTGTCTGTCTAGTCTTGTCTGTCTAGTCTTGTCTGTCTAGTCTTGTCTGTCTAGTCTTGTCTGTCTAGTCTTGTCTGTCTAGTCTTGTCTGTCTAGTCTTGTCTGTCTAGTCTTGTCTGTCTAGTCTTGTCTGTCTAGTCTTGTCTGTCTAGTCTTGTCTGTCTAGTCTTGTCTGTCTAGTCTTGTCTGTCTAGTCTTGTCTGTCTAGTCTTGTCTGTCTAGTCTTGTCTGTCTAGTCTTGTCTGTCTAGTCTTGTCTGTCTAGTCTTGTCTGTCTAGTCTTGTCTGTCTAGTCTTGTCTGTCTAGTCTTGTCTGTCTAGTCTTGTCTGTCTAGTCTTGTCTGTCTAGTCTTGTCTGTCTAGTCTTGTCTGTCTAGTCTTGTCTGTCTAGTCTTGTCTGTCTAGTCTTGTCTGTCTAGTCTTGTCTGTCTAGTCTTGTCTGTCTAGTCTTGTCTGTCTAGTCTTGTCTGTCTAGTCTTGTCTGTCTAGTCTTGTCTGTCTAGTCTTGTCTGTCTAGTCTTGTCTGTCTAGTCTTGTCTGTCTAGTCTTGTCTGTCTAGTCTTGTCTGTCTAGTCTTGTCTGTCTAGTCTTGTCTGTCTAGTCTTGTCTGTCTAGTCTTGTCTGTCTAGTCTTGTCTGTCTAGTCTGTCTAGTCTTGTCTGTCTAGTCTTGTGTGTCTAGTCTTGTCTGTCTAGTCTTGTCTGTCTAGTCTTGTCTGTCTAGTCTTGTCTGTCTAGTCTTGTCTGTCTAGTCTTGTCTGTCTAGTCTTGTCTGTCTAGTCTTGTCCGTCTAGTCTTGTCTGTCTAGTCTTGTCTATCTAGTCTTGACTGTCTAGTCTTGTCTGTCTAATCTTGTCTGTCTAGTATTGTCTGTCTAGTCTTGTCTGTCTAGTCTTGTCTGTCTAGTCTTGTCTGTCTAGTCTTGTCTGTCTAGTCTTGTCTGTCTAGTCTTGTCTGTCTAGTCTTGTCTGTCTAGTCTTGTCTGTCTAGTCTTGTCTGTCTAGTCTTGTCTGTCTAGTCTTGTCTGTCTAGTCTTGTCTGTCTAGTCTTGTCTGTCTAGTCTTGTCTGTCTAGTCTTGTCTGTCTAGTCTTGTCTGTCTAGTCTTGTCTGTCTAGTCTTGTCTGTCTAGTCTTGTCTGTCTAGTCTTGTCTGTCTAGTCTTGTCTGTCTAGTCTTGTCTGTCTGGTCTTGTCTGTCTAGTCTTGTCTATCTAGTCTTGTCTGTCTTGTCTTGTCTGTCTAGTCTTGTCTGTCTAGTCTTGTCTGTCTAGTCTTGTCTGTCTAGTCTTGTCTGTCTAGACTTGTCTGTCTAGTCTTGTCTGTCTAGTCTTGTCTGTCTAGTCTTGTCTGTCTAGTCTTGTCTGTCTAGTCTTGTCTGTCTAGTCTTGTCTGTCTAGTCTTGTCTGTCTAGTCTTGTCTGTCTAGTCTTGTCTGTCTAGTCTTGTCTGTCTAGTCTTGTCTGTCTAGTCTTGTCTGTCTAGTCTTGTCTGTCTAGTCTTGTCCGTCTAGTCTTGTCTGTCTAGTCTTGTCTATCTAGTCTTGACTGTCTAGTCTTGTCTGTCTAGTCTTGTCTGTCTAGTATTGTCTGTCTAGTCTTGTCTGTCTAGTCTTGTCTGTCTAGTCTTGTCTGTCTAGTCTTGTCTGTCTAGTCTTGTCTGTCTAGTCTTGTCTGTCTAGTCTTGTCTGTCTAGTCTTGTCTGTCTAGTCTTGTCTGTCTAGTCTTGTCTGTCTAGTCTTGTCTGTCTAGTCTTGTCTGTCTAGTCTCGTCTGTCTAGTCTTGTCTGTCTAGTCTTGTCTGTCTAGTCTTGTCTGTCAAGTCTTGTCTGTCTAGTCTTGTCTGTCTAGTCTTGTCTGTCTAGTCTTGTCTGTCTAGTCTTGTCTGTCTAGTCTTGTCTGTCTAGTCTTGTCTGTCTAGTCTTGTCTGTCTAGTCTTGTCTGTCTAGTCTTGTCTGTCTAGTCTTGTCTGTCTAGTCTTGTCTGTCTAGTCTTGTCTGTCTAGTCTTGTCTGTCTAGTCTTGTCTGTCTAGTCTTGTCTGTCTAGTCTTGTCTGTCTAGTCTTGTCTGTCTAGTCTTGTCTGTCTAGTCTTGTCTGTCTAGACTTGTCTGTCTAGTCTTGTCTGTCTAGTCTTGTCTGTCTAGTCTTGTCTGTCTAGTCTTGTCTGTCTAGTCTTGTCTGTCTAGTCTTGTCTGTCTAGTCTTGTCTGTCTAGTCTTGTCTGTCTAGTCTTGTCTGTCTAGTCTTGTCTGTCTAGTCTTGTCTGTCTAGTCTTGTCTGTCTAGTCTTGTCTGTCTAGTCTTGTCCGTCTAGTCTTGTCTGTCTAGTCTTGTCTATCTAGTCTTGACTGTCTAGTCTTGTCTGTCTAGTCTTGTCTGTCTAGTATTGTCTGTCTAGTCTTGTCTGTCTAGTCTTGTCTGTCTAGTCTTGTCTGTCTAGTCTTGTCTGTCTAGTCTTGTCTGTCTAGTCTTGTCTGTCTAGTCTTGTCTGTCTAGTCTTGTCTGTCTAGTCTTGTCTGTCTAGTCTTGTCTGTCTAGTCTTGTCTGTCTAGTCTCGTCTGTCTAGTCTTGTCTGTCTAGTCTTGTCTGTCTAGTCTTGTCTGTCAAGTCTTGTCTGTCTAGTCTTGTCTGTCTAGTCTTGTCTGTCTAGTCTTGTCTGTCTAGTCTTGTCTGTCTAGTCTTGTCTGTCTAGTCTTGTCTGTCTAGTCTTGTCTGTCTAGTCTTGTCTGTCTAGTCTTGTCTGTCTAGTCTTGTCTGTCTAGTCTTGTCTGTCTAGTCTTGTCTGTCTAGTCTTGTCTGTCTAGTCTTGTCTGTCTAGTCTTGTCTGTCTAGTCTTGTCTGTCTAGTCTTGTCTGTCTAGTCTTGTCTGTCTAGTCTTGTCTGTCTAGTCTTGTCTGTCTAGTCTTGTCTGTCTAGTCTTGTCTGTCTAGTCTTGTCTGTCTAGTCTTGTCTGTCTAGTCTTGTCTGTCTAGTCTTGTCTGTCTAGTCTTGTCTGTCTAGTCTTGTCTGTCTAGTCTTGTCTGTCTAGTCTTGTCTGTCTAGTCTTGTCTGTCTAGTCTTGTCTGTCTAGTCTTGTCTGTCTAGTCTTGTCTGTCTAGTCTTGTCTGTCTAGTCTTGTCTGTCTAGTCTTGTCTGTCTAGTCTTGTCTGTCTAGTCTTGTCTGTCTAGTCTTGTCTGTCTAGTCTTGTCTGTCTAGTCTGTCTAGTCTTGTCTGTCTAGTCTTGTCTGTCTAGTCTTGTCTGTCTAGTCTTGTCTGTCTAGTCTTGTCTGTCTAGTCTTGTCTGTCTAGTCTTGTCTGTCTAGTCTTGTCTGTCTAGTCTTGTCTGTCTAGTCTTGTCCGTCTAGTCTTGTCTGTCTAGTCTTGTCTATCTAGTCTTGACTGTCTAGTCTTGTCTGTCTAATCTTGTCTGTCTAGTATTGTCTGTCTAGTCTTGTCTGTCTAGTCTTGTCTGTCTAGTCTTGTCTGTCTAGTCTTGTCTGTCTAGTCTTGTCTGTCTAGTCTTGTCTGTCTAGTCTTGTCTGTCTAGTCTTGTCTGTCTAGTCTTGTCTGTCTAGTCTCGTCTGTCTAGTCTTGTCTGTCTAGTCTTGTCTGTCTAGTCTTGTCTGTCAAGTCTTGTCTGTCTAGTCTTGTCTGTCTAGTCTTGTCTGTCTAGTCTTGTCTGTCTAGTCTTGTCTGTCTAGTCTTGTCTGTCTAGTCTTGTCTGTCTAGTCTTGTCTGTCTAGTCTTGTCTGTCTAGTCTTGTCTGTCTAGTCTTGTCTGTCTAGTCTTGTCTGTCTAGTCTTGTCTTGTCTGTCTAGTCTTGTCTGTCTAGTCTTGTCTGTCTAGTCTTGTCTGTCTAGTCTTGTCTGTCTAGTCTTGTCTGTCTAGTCTTGTCTGTCTAGTCTTGTCTGTCTAGTCTTGTCTGTCTAGTCTTGTCTGTCTAGTCTTGTCTGTCTAGTCTTGTCTGTCTAGTCTTGTCTGTCTAGTCTTGTCTGTCTAGTCTTGTCTGTCTAGTCTTGTCTGTCTAGTCTTGTCTGTCTAGTCTTGTCTGTCTAGTCTTGTCTGTCTAGTCTTGTCTGTCTAGTCTTGTCTGTCTAGTCTTGTCTGTCTAGTCTTGTCTGTCTAGTCTTGTCTGTCTAGTCTTGTCTGTCTAGTCTTGTCTGTCTAGTCTTGTCTGTCTAGTCTTGTCTGTCTAGTCTTGTCTGTCTAGTCTTGTCTGTCTAGTCTTGTCTGTCTAGTCTTGTCTGTCTAGTCTTGTCTGTCTAGTCTTGTCTGTCTAGTCTTGTCTGTCTAGTCTTGTCTGTCTAGTCTTGTCTGTCTAGTCTTGTCTGTCTAGTCTTGTCTGTCTAGTCTTGTCTGTCTAGTCTTGTCTGTCTAGTCTTGTCTGTCTAGTCTTGTCTGTCTAGTCTTGTCTGTCTAGTCTTGTCTGTCTAGTCTTGTCTGTCTAGTCTTGTCTGTCTAGTCTTGTCTGTCTAGTCTTGTCTGTCTAGTCTTGTCTGTCTAGTCTTGTCTGTCTAGTCTTGTCTGTCTAGTCTTGTCTGTCTAGTCTTGTCTGTTCTAGTCTTGTCTGTCTAGTCTTGTCTGTCTAGTCTTGTCTGTCTAGTCTTGTCTGTCTAGTCTTGTCTGTCTAGTCTTGTCTGTCTAGTCTTGTCTGTCTAGTCTTGTCTGTCTAGTCTTGTCTGTCTAGTCTTGTCTGTCTAGTCTTGTCTGTCTAGTCTTGTCTGTCTAGTCTTGTCTGTCTAGTCTTGTCTGTCTAGTCTTGTCTGTCTAGTCTTGTCTGTCTAGTCTTGTCTGTCTAGTCTTGTCTGTCTAGTCTTGTCTGTCTAGTCTTGTCTGTCTAGTCTTGTCTGTCTAGTCTTGTCTGTCTAGTCTTGTCTGTCTAGTCTTGTCTGTCTAGTCTTGTCTGTCTAGTCTTGTCTGTCTAGTCTTGTCTGTCTAGTCTTGTCTGTCTAGTCTTGTCTGTCTAGTCTTGTCTGTCTAGTCTTGTCTGTCTAGTCTTGTCTGTCTAGTCTTGTCTGTCTAGTCTTGTCTGTCTAGTCTTGTCTGTCTAGTCTTGTCTGTCTAGTCTTGTCTGTCTAGTCTTGTCTGTCTAGTCTTGTCTGTCTAGTCTTGTCTGTCTAGTCTTGTCTGTCTAGTCTTGTCTGTCTAGTCTTGTCTGTCTAGTCTTGTCTGTCTAGTCTTGTCTGTCTAGTCTTGTCTGTCTAGTCTTGTCTGTCTAGTCTTGTCTGTCTAGTCTTGTCTGTCTAGTCTTGTCTGTCTAGTCTTGTCTGTCTAGTCTTGTCTGTCTAGTCTTGTCTGTCTAGTCGTCTTGTCTGTCTAGTCTTGTCTGTCTAGTCTTGTCTGTCTAGTCTTGTCTGTCTAGTCTTGTCTGTCTAGTCTTGTCTGTCTAGTCTTGTCTGTCTAGTCTTGTCTGTCTAGTCTTGTCTGTCTAGTCTTGTCTGTCTAGTCTTGTCTGTCTAGTCTTGTCTGTCTAGTCTTGTCTGTCTAGTCTTGTCTGTCTAGTCTTGTCTGTCTAGTCTTGTCTGTCTAGTCTTGTCTGTCTAGTCTTGTCTGTCTAGTCTTGTCTGTCTAGTCTTGTCTGTCTAGTCTTGTCTGTCTAGTCTTGTCTGTCTAGTCTTGTCTGTCTAGTCTTGTCTGTCTAGTCTTGTCTGTCTAGTCTTGTCTGTCTAGTCTTGTCTGTCTAGTCTTGTCTGTCTAGTCTTGTCTGTCTAGTCTTGTCTGTCTAGTCTTGTCTGTCTAGTCTTGTCTGTCTAGTCTTGTCTGTCTAGTCTTGTCTGTCTAGTCTTGTCTGTCTAGTCTTGTCTGTCTAGTCTTGTCTGTCTAGTCTTGTCTGTCTAGTCTTGTCTGTCTAGTCTTGTCTGTCTAGTCTTGTCTGTCTAGTCTTGTCTGTCTAGTCTTGTCTGTCTAGTCTTGTCTGTCTAGTCTTGTCTGTCTAGTCTTGTCTGTCTAGTCTTGTCTGTCTAGTCTTGTCTGTCTAGTCTTGTCTGTCTAGTCTTGTCTGTCTAGTCTTGTCTGTCTAGTCTTGTCTGTCTAGTCTTGTCTGTCTAGTCTTGTCTGTCTAGTCTTGTCTGTCTAGTCTTGTCTGTCTAGTCTTGTCTGTCTAGTCTTGTCTGTCTAGTCTTGTCTGTCTAGTCTTGTCTGTCTAGTCTTGTCTGTCTAGTCTTGTCTGTCTAGTCTTGTCTGTCTAGTCTTGTCTGTCTAGTCTTGTCTGTCTAGTCTTGTCTGTCTAGTCTTGTCTGTCTAGTCTTGTCTGTCTAGTCTTGTCTGTCTAGTCTTGTCTGTCTAGTCTTGTCTGTCTAGTCTTGTCTGTCTAGTCTTGTCTGTCTAGTCTTGTCTGTCTAGTCTTGTCTGTCTAGTCTTGTCTGTCTAGTCTTGTCTGTCTAGTCTTGTCTGTCTAGTCTTGTCTGTCTAGTCTTGTCTGTCTAGTCTTGTCTGTCTAGTCTTGTCTGTCTAGTCTTGTCTGTCTAGTCTTGTCTGTCTAGTCTTGTCTGTCTAGTCTTGTCTGTCTAGTCTTGTCTGTCTAGTCTTGTCTGTCTAGTCTTGTCTGTCTAGTCTTGTCTGTCTAGTCTTGTCTGTCTAGTCTTGTCTGTCTAGTCTTGTCTGTCTAGTCTTGTCTGTCTAGTCTTGTCTGTCTAGTCTTGTCTGTCTAGTCTTGTCTGTCTAGTCTTGTCTGTCTAGTCTTGTCTGTCTAGTCTTGTCTGTCTAGTCTTGTCTGTCTAGTCTTGTCTGTCTAGTCTTGTCTGTCTAGTCTTGTCTGTCTAGTCTTGTCTGTCTAGTCTTGTCTGTCTAGTCTTGTCTGTCTAGTCTTGTCTGTCTAGTCTTGTCTGTCTAGTCTTGTCTGTCTAGTCTTGTCTGTCTAGTCTTGTCTGTCTAGTCTTGTCTGTCTAGTCTTGTCTGTCTAGTCTTGTCTGTCTAGTCTTGTCTGTCTAGTCTTGTCTGTCTAGTCTTGTCTGTCTAGTCTTGTCTGTCTAGTCTTGTCTGTCTAGTCTTGTCTGTCTAGTCTTGTCTGTCTAGTCTTGTCTGTCTAGTCTTGTCTGTCTAGTCTTGTCTGTCTAGTCTTGTCTGTCTAGTCTTGTCTGTCTAGTCTTGTCTGTCTAGTCTTGTCTGTCTAGTCTTGTCTGTCTAGTCTTGTCTGTCTAGTCTTGTCTGTCTAGTCTTGTCTGTCTAGTCTTGTCTGTCTAGTCTTGTCTGTCTAGTCTTGTCTGTCTAGTCTTGTCTGTCTAGTCTTGTCTGTCTAGTCTTGTCTGTCTAGTCTTGTCTGTCTAGTCTTGTCTGTCTAGTCTTGTCTGTCTAGTCTTGTCTGTCTAGTCTTGTCTGTCTAGTCTTGTCTGTCTAGTCTTGTCTGTCTAGTCTGTCTAGTCTTGTCTGTCTAGTCTTGTCTGTCTAGTCTTGTCTGTCTAGTCTTGTCTGTCTAGTCTTGTCTGTCTAGTCTTGTCTGTCTAGTCTTGTCTGTCTAGTCTTGTCTGTCTAGTCTTGTCTGTCTAGTCTTGTCTGTCTAGTCTTGTCTTGTCTTGTCTAGTCTTGTCTGTCTAGTCTTGTCTGTCTAGTCTTGTCTGTCTAGTCTTGTCTGTCTAGTCTTGTCTGTCTAGTCTTGTCTGTCTAGTCTTGTCTGTCTAGTCTTGTCTGTCTAGTCTTGTCTGTCTAGTCTTGTCTGTCTAGTCTTGTCTGTCTAGTCTTGACTGTCTAGTCTTGTCTGTCTAGTCTTGTCTGTCTAGTATTGTCTGTCTAGTCTTGTCTGTCTAGTCTTGTCTGTCTAGTCTTGTCTGTCTAGTCTTGTCTGTCTAGTCTTGTCTGTCTAGTCTTGTCTGTCTAGTCTTGTTTGTCTAGTCTTGTCTGTCTAGTCTCGTCTGTCTAGTCTTGTCTGTCTAGTCTTGTCTGTCTAGTCTTGTCTGTCTAGTCTTGTCTGTCTAGTCTTGTTTGTCTAGTCTTGTCTGTCTAGTCTTGTCTGTCTAGTCTTGTCTGTCTAGTCTTGTCTGTCTAGTCTTGTCTGTCTAGTCTTGTCTGTCTAGTCTTGTCTGTCTAGTCTTGTCTGTCTAGTCTTGTCTGTCTAGTCTTGTCTGTCTAGTCTTGTCTGTCTAGTCTTGTCTAGTGTAAGGTACCGAAATTTTGCTACTGAATAAATAAAAGTGTTGTGTATCTGTTCATGTAATGGTCTACGGTGATAAACAGCTCGTTTTTGTGTTATTAAATAATTAACTTTGCACAAATTGTGATTAAATTCTATTAAATACGACAAAAACAACTGCTACATCTATTCCTTATCTCCATGATAGTACGGTGCGAGCCTAAAGTGTTTTTCTGTTGAAAAAAAACTGTTAAACTGTCGCCGATAAAAGTTCTTTCTCGCCACAGTAAAAAAAAAAAAAAATCTCGAAGTTTGGATGTGAAATAAACAATAAACTAATTGTAAACGTTAGAATATAAGCGAGTGAACCGGAGAAGCGGAGAAAAAATATTTAAGCACAACTGCGCGCGGGTTCGAGACCGGGTACTATCTTTAAACTTTTTGGTAACATAGTGAAAATAAATAAATAATAAATAAGACATAGGCAATGGAACACGACAGCAGGCCAAGATCAAACAGTGAGGTTAGAAGTCCTTTTGATCGGTGCGCGAAATTGAGTCGGTCGCCGACACAATTGGCAAAACGTTCCAAAAAAGAGGATTTGGAAAAAAGAGAAATGAGCGTGGGTATCGGAGGAGCTTTGGAGAAGATCTTTGAAGAGCTACGGGAAATGAGGAAGGATTTTAAAGCCGTCCAGAATAAGATGGAAGAAATGAGAAGAGAAAATAAAGAACTCGAAGAAAAAATGGAAAGGGCTAGGAGTGAACAAAAGGAAGTAGAGGAGAAGGAAAGGGTGTGGAAAGAGGAAATGATATCACAATTGAAGGCGATAAGAAACGAAAACACCGATATTAAGGGCAGAATAAAGAAGTTGGAGGACGACTACAGAATAGAGAGAGAAAACTCCGTCAGAAGTGGGGAGAATGATCAAGACTCGCTAAGAGAGGAAGTAAAACAACTGAGAGAAATGGAAGAAAGAAGAGAAAGAAAGGAAATAAAAAATAATATTGTGATTCATGGGGTAAAAGGAGAGAGATGGTTAGAAGACGGTAAAAGGTTATTGGAAGAAAGATTTGGAGTAAAAGAAGGGGTAGGAAGCATGTTCAAGATAGGAGACAAAGGTTCGAACCAAGGGCCAATTGTCGCAAAATTGACAAGTTGGGAAGTAAAGAGAAAAATAATGCTAAATAAATATAAGCTGAAGGGGTCTGATATTTTTATCCAAGACGATTTTACTAAGAAAGAACAGGAAATTCAAAAGGATTTGCGACAGAAAGCAAAGATGCTAAAAGATAGAGGGCACAAAGTGAAGATCGGTTATAATAAGATGGAAGTGGATGGAAATTGGGTAACATGGGAGGAGTCACAGAAAATTATGCCAAAAAACTAAGTCTGTTTCAAATAAAAGAGAGAGAGATGGCGAGAAGACACAAGAACAATGATGAACGGTTAACGGAAAATATTAAGATACTCTTTTGGAATGTGGCGGGACTGAAGAGGAAATTGGAAAGCGATAACAGATCTATTATAATGTTTCTCAAGAAATTTCATATAATTGGATTGGTTGAGACCTGGATGCAGGAAAAAGAATGGGAGAGCTGCAAAGGAAAACTTCCCAAAGACTATAGATGGAAATTGCAGCCAGCCCAGAGAGAATATAAGTATGGAAGAGCAAAGGGGGGTATATTAACAGGAGTTAAAAGGAATATCAAAGAGTCAGAAAGAAGACTGGAAGAGGCAGAAGGCGTAGTGTGCAGGGAAGTGGAATTAGAAGAAGACTGGTGGCAAGTGGCCACGGTATACAACAACAAAGGACTGGAAGTAATTAAAGAGGCAATAAAAATGAATGGAGAAGGAACGGTAATGGCAAAGTTACTGGTAGGAGGCGATTGGAATGTTAGAATCGGGGAAGAGCAGTTCCACACAATGGATAGTGAAGGTAGAGAAATAATAAGGAAAGCCAAGGATAAAGTTAGAAATGCAGAAGGGAGAGGGTGGGCGGAATGGGTAAGGGAAAATCAATGGGACGTTGTAAATGGGTGTGTGGAAGGAGACTGGGAGGGAGATTTCACATTTGTGGGGGCAGGAGGATTATCGACTATAGATCTGGTAGTGGCAAATGACCCGGCAAGGCAGGAAATTAAAGAGATGGAGATAGGAGGGAGAATTGATTCAGACCACATGCCAGTGGCAATAAGCTTGATGACGAAAACAATAATTGCATCTAGGGAGGAGAAATGGGTTACCAGATGGGACAACGAAGCGACTGAGAAGTATAGGGCTAGAATGGAAGCAATAAACTGGAAGGAATTAAAAGATATAGACAAGATTATAGAGAATATGGAGGCAGGAATGGTAAAGAAGAAAATCACAACAGCATCACCGGGAAGATCATGGGCAGACAAAGAATATATGACGGAGAAACAAACGTATAGAGAGGTTATGAGAAAGTGGCGAGAGGGCACCAGTAGTAAAGAAGATTGGTTAAAGACTAAAGGCGAATTAAAGGATTTGGAGACGAAGAAAAAACAGGATTGGGAGAGAAGAGAACGTCAGCGCATACTTGACATCAAAACAGAAGCACAGCTCTGGAAGTATTTAAAAGAAAGAGGAGCGAGGAGAGAACGATTTCCAAACAGCATTCCGATGGAAAAGTGGAAAAGTCACTTTATGGTTTTGTTGGAAGGAGTCGAGCCACAGGAAAGAGTAGGGAATAGAAGAGTAAGGGAGGAACAAGCTTTGGAAGATTTAGGCCAAGAAGAAATAAAGATTGATGAAGTGGAAAAGGTTATAGCAGCACTAAAACAAAAAAAAGCGGCAGGCCCTGACGGCGTAGGAAACGAAGCCTGGAAAGCTATCCCGAAAGAGTGTAAGACTAGAATCACCCAAGAATTGAATTTGGTATGGAGGGGAGCAAAGAGTGCACCAACGAGCTGGAAGGAGGGAATAATTCACCCAATATATAAGAGTGGAGATAGGGAAAATGTAGGAAACTACAGGGGGATTACGCTAGTGAATTCGGCATATAAAATTTTCACCAAAATCTTGGACGAGCGGTTGAGGAGAGAGATAGAGGAGAAGCATCTAGTGCCAGAGGTGCAAGCTGGTTTCAGAGAGGGACGGAGTACGATAGAGCATTTAGTAACCCTGCGCTACATAATTGATCAAGAAATAAGCAGAGGGAGCCTGTTTGCTCTTTTCATTGACCTAAAGGCGGCGTATGATTCGGTAGATCGAGGGAAGTTGGTAGAGTGCTTGGGAAAAAAGGGAATCTCAGAGAGTGTGATAAGGAATGTAAGAGAGTTATATAAGGAAACAGTATGTAAGATTAGAGTGAATGGGTGTGAATCTGAGTATTTCGAAGTAAGAAAGGGTCTGAGGCAGGGATGCCCGTTGAGTCCTACACTTTTTAATCTCTATGTGGCTGACATGGAAGTCTTGTCTGTCTAGTCTTGTCTGTCTAGTCTTGTCTGTCTAGTCTTGTCTGTCTAGTCTTGTCTGTCTAGTCTTGTCTGTCTAGTCTTGTCTGTCTAGTCTTGTCTGTCTAGTCTTTTCTGTCTAGTCTTGTCTGTCTAGTCTTGTCTGTCTAGTCTTGTCTGTCTAGTCTTGTCTGTCTAGTCTTGTCTGTCTGAGACGCGTACGAGACGCGGAAGCGAGTAGACGTGCAGCCGAGTGCTCCACATGTTTGTGATTAATAAGTTGGTTTATAAGTTTTTATTTATAAGTTATTTAATTGCAATCCAGGTTAGTGCATTTTGGTTTGTTTCTTTCTCTTTGTAGAGATTTACTTTTGCTTTAATAGCGGCGTTTTTTAGTTTTCTTTAATTGTAAGCTAAATAGTTTTGAGTCACAGCACGTGGCGTGAGTTTTTTATATTCTTAAAATTCTTACTCTTTTTCTTTTCACTCCTTATCTCGTGTATACGGAGATAAGGATAATTCAACGCCGCAGACGTTTTTGCATTTACTGCAGCACTTTATCTGCGGCAAATTTTTTCATCCACCCCCAGGAGGGGAGAATTTTCTGAATTTATTTTTGGTTTTGTGGAGGATTCACTATGGATTTTTTCACAAAACAAAAAGTATGTAGGGGTGTAGGGGAAATGGACAGTCGGGTGAGAAGCCAATCTATTGGGGAAGCCAATAAAAAACGGAAAGTGGCAGACCGATCCACGGACGATGTGGACGCGTACAAGAAGACGGAGTGCTCGATCGCTTTTACAATCGTGGAAGCGATTGGAGCACTTACCAGACAAGTTGAGGACTTGGAAAGGGCTATTGCTGGAGGCAGTAGCACCAAGAAGGAAGTTAAAGACGCGGCAGCACGAGTTAAAAAGACAACTAATGTCTTTTCCCGCAACTCCGTGACAACTTGGCTGGAAGAGCACCGTTTCCTGCCCGTTGAAAAGGTGTTATACGACACCGAAGTCCAAACAGTAAGTGTGGCATGCAAGGAAGTCAGCACCCAAACGGAGGCTGAATGTAGTATCGCCAGTGCGCTGAAGCCGGGCATGAATGTGCAGGAGTACATGTCCCTGGCCAGGGAGAGGTGGTCCGAGGACGCCTTCACTGTGGTGAAGATGGCTAAGGGCTCTCCTCTGGTCAGGGACGAGGATGTACTCCTGTTGGTTGCAGGAGAGAAAGGGGATAACTGTGGACAACTGGGCTGGGGGATGCTCGACCAGCTCCCCCAGGCCAAGCGGGTGACTGAAGGCTTGAATGTAGGCTCCGTGGCCTACATCAAGAGCGAGAATGTTGTATGCATGGGAGGCGATGAGTCGTTGGACTCCGAGAGGAAGTACCACTTCATCGCCCGTCTGGATGACAATAAGGTCGAAGGCGCCGAAGAAAAGGCGTTCGAGACCTTATTAAGAATGAAAGGTCTTTGTGAGAAGACTGAGAGAAAGAGGTTCGCTATCGGTGTGGCTGGTAACCTTAATATGTGGCTGGTACGAAAGATGGCTGAATGCGTGTGGCGTGGCACAGGAGTTGAGATAACCCTGTGCTGGATGAATGCGGAGGGCCAAAAGCCCAGAGTGGAAGGGGCCGGAGGCACCAGAAAGGCAGAAACCTTACTGGTGAGGAGGGCAGAGGGTGTTTCTTACGCCCATATGGTGAATGTCCTTAAGAAGGAAGTTGATATGGATGATATAAATGTAAGGGCGATGAGGAAAACCCACGCTGGGGACCTCATCGTCAGAGTGAATGATGATGGGGAAAAGAAGCGACTGGCAGAGCGAATGGCCCTAGTGACTGAGGCTGTAAGGGATGTCAGGACGGAGGTGGGGCTCAGAAATGTCCTTGTTAGGGGCATGGATGAGGCTACCACCACCGATGAGGTGAAAGGAGCCATTCAGAAGGCAGCTGAATGTAAGGAGTGTGTGGTAAAGTCTCTCCGCACAGTGCGCGGAGGGGCCAGTATGGCAGTTGTCACTCTTCCAGTAAGAGCGGCAGAAACCATACTGGAGAAAGGAAGAATAAAAGTTGGATGGATCATGTGCCGAGTGACCGAAGACAATAAGCCGATCAGGTGCTACAGATGCCTTGGCTTCGGGCACCTGGCGGCAGCATGCAAGGGAATTGAGAGAAAGAATGCGTGTTTGCGATGCGATGAAAGTGGGCACAAAGCACACGAGTGCACGGCCAAAGAGGCTAAGTGCTTCGTGTGCGGAGTGAGTGGGCACAGGGCGGACTCCATGAACTGTCCTGCGTACAGGAAACTGTGCAGGGAGGGTATGAAAGGGACGTCCCAAAGAAACAGATTATGCTAGTATTGCAGACGAACTCAAATAGGAGTGCGGCTGCAATGGAGCTGGTATAGAAGACGGTGCATGATGAGAGAGTGGATGTGGCCATTGTCTCCGAACCAAATCTTCGGACTATTGGTAACGGAGGCTGGCACGTGGACCAGTGTAAGAATGTTGCTGTGAGGATTTTCCAATCGGAAAATCCTATGGTTAAGTGTGGATGTGGAAATGGATATGTGTGGATTGAATGGGAAAACTGGGTCCTGTATGGGTGCTACATCTCGCCTAACATAACGTTAGAGCAGTTTGTAGCTTTTATGGATGAGCTAAGGGCCAGTATGAAAAGCTGGTCCAAAGAGATTGTTGTCGGGGGGGATTTCAACGCTAAGTCCGCTTGGTGGGGATCCCCTAGAGAGGATGAGAGAGGGAGAATGATGGAAGAGTGGCTGGCAGAGGAGGACCTGGTGGTTCACAACAGTGGGAATGTGCCAACCTTCATGCGGGGTGAAAGTAGAGTCAACAAACTAGAAACTAGAAAGACAAGACTAGACAGACAATACTAGACAGACAAGACTAGACAGACAAGACTAGACAGTCAAGACTAGATAGACAAGACTAGACAGACAAGACTAGACGGACAAGACTAGACAGACAAGACTAGACAGACAAGACTAGACAGACAAGACTAGACAGACAAGACTAGACAGACAAGACTAGACAGACAAGACTAGACAGACAAGACTAGACAGACAAGACAAGACAGACAAGACTAGACAGACTAGACAGACAAGACTAGACAGACAAGACTAGACAGACAAGACTAGACAGACAAGACTAGACAGACAAGACTAGACAGACAAGACTAGACAGACAAGACTAGACAGACAAGACTAGACAGACAAGACTAGACAGACAAGACTAGACAGACAAGACTAGACAGACAAGACTAGACAGACAAGACTAGACAGACAAGACTAGACAGACAAGACTAGACAGACAAGACTAGACAGACAAGACTAGACAGACAAGACTAGACAGACAAGACTAGACAGACAAGACTAGACAGACAAAACTAGACAGACAGACTAGACAGACAAGTCTAGACAGACAAGACTAGACAGACAAGACTAGACAGACAAGACTAGACAGACAAGACTAGACAGACAAGACAAGACAGACAAGACTAGATAGACAAGATTAGACAGACAAGACCAGACAGACAAGACTAGACAGACAAGACTAGACAGACAAGACTAGACAGACAAGACTAGACAGACAAGACTAGACAGACAAGACTAGACAGACAAGACTAGACAGACAAGACTAGACAGACAAGACTAGACAGACAAGACTAGACAGACAAGACTAGACAGACAAGACTAGACAGACAAGACTAGACAGACAAGACTAGACAGACAAGACTAGACAGACAAGACTAGACAGACAAGACTAGACAGACAAGACTAGACAGACAAGACTAGACAGACAAGACTAGACAGACAAGACTAGACAGACAAGACTAGACAGACAAGACTAGACAGACAAGACTAGACAGACAAGACTAGACAGACAAGACTAGACAGACAAGACTAGACAGACAAGACTAGACAGACAAGACTAGACAGACAAGACTAGACAGACAAGACTAGACAGACAAGACTAGACAGACAAGACTAGACAGACAAGACTAGACAGACAAGACTAGACAGACAAGACTAGACAGACAAGACTAGACAGACAAGACTAGACAGACAAGACTAGACAGACAAGACTAGACAGACAAGACTAGACAGACAAGACTAGACAGACAAGACTAGACAGACAAGACTAGACAGACAAGACTAGACAGACAAGACTAGACAGACAAGACTAGACAGACAAGACTTTTTTCTTTTTTTTTTTTTTTTTTTTTTTTTTTTTTGCACGTGCTGGAGGTGAAAATCTGCAAACAGACACCACCCGACCCGTGTCGAGTGGTAGTGTGGGGCTGCCCCCCAAAAGGGGCGACCCACTAAAAAACGCCCACCATTCAGACCCCCCAGTCAAAACCAGAGAGAACGTGATGGAATCCAAAATTTGGCATAACTTCACCACGTTCCTCCCCCTTTCATATCCAAAGCATTCATCCATTCATTCGTTGTGCCGGGCGCGTCGTTAATCGCCGTGCCCCCCCTCACATAAGAGTTTACAATAAATTTGTGCGCCTCCTTCGCACTAAGGGGGGCCCGGCGATGGCACGCTCGGCTCGCGCGTAGCAACCCCTCGACCCGCCTTTCGCTCGTCCCTTTCATCCTTCTCCTTTCTCCTCATTATATAACCTATCATTCCAGTCAGCACGCCCCATTCATACTCACTGCGGAGCATAATTCTCACCATACTCTCCTTGTTCACATTCTCTCCCACCTTGCATTCTGCGGCGCTCCTCATTCTCTCCCATCTCGTACACTCGAAGATGGTATGCTCCGCAGTGTCCTCAGTCGCTCCACAGTACCTACAGTGCGCCTCAACCAGTTTCCCGATGCGCACCAGGTAAGACCCAAAGCATCCATGCCCCGTAAGCGCCTGGGTGAGGTGATAATTCACCTCCCCGTGCCCACGGTTGACCCATTCATCGATAGTCGGAATCAGTTGCCTGGTCCAGGCTCCCTTTTCCGACCCCTGCCATAGCTCTTGCCACACGCATTGTTTTTTCCCTTTCATTTCTAGGGTCATTACCTCCCCAAACTCTCACCCTTTCATGCGCCAGAAGGTCTAACGGGATAACTCCAGCAACGACCGCCACGGCGTCGCCAGAAACAGTCCTGTATGCGCTGCACACACGCAGCAGCATACACCTTTGCACTCTCATCAGTCTCGCTCTATAACATTCAATCCTGAACGCATTTATCCATGCCGGCACCCCATACAGGAGAATGGAGTGCACGACCGCATTCATAACCCTCCTCTTGGAGGCCAACGGCCCACCTATGTTGGGCATCAGCCGTCCAAGGGCTCTCACACATGCTGTAGCCTTGCTCACCACCCGGTTGACCTGATCGGACACCCTGAGATTTCGCTGGAGCTCTACCCCAAGGTATCTTACAGATTCCCGAGCCGGTACGTCAACTGTCCCCATTCGCACGGTCAATTCACGCAGCTTTCTTCTCCCAATTAGCAGGACCGCCTCGGTTTTGTGGGGAGCCAGAGCAAGCCCTCTTTCCCCCATCCACCGATCAATCCTACCAATTGCCTCATTTATTATCGCTTTCAGACTTTCTTCCGTTCTTGCGACAGCGACCACCGCTAAGTCATCAGCGTACCCTACGAGCGTAACCCCGTCTGGCAGCCTCAATCTCAAAACCTCATCATAAAATATGTTCCACAGTATCGGCCCAAGAAACGAACCCTGTGGAACACCCGCACTCATTTTGAAGATTTTACCTTCCACAGTCACTATCTCCCTGTCATTCAAGTAGCTCCCCACCATCTTTCGAAGGTAGGGAGCTACCCCCTTTAGTTCCAAAGCCTCCATGATTCCGCCCCATGGGACCGAATTGAAGGCATTTTTCACGTCCAGGGTTACAAGCACGCAGTAGCTACGGGTACGCCATGGACCCGTATTTGCTAACCTTGCTCTCTCTATCACACGCATCATTGCGTTCACCGTAGTGCGGCCGCCTCTGAACCCATACTGTTCCTCTGAAAGACCCCCTGCCCTCTCGAGATCCTCATTTATCCTAGCTCCGATCATACTCTCAAACACCTTCGCTATCCCATTCAGTAGGCAGATTGGCCTGTAATTAGCTTCCTCTCCTTCCTTTCGCTCTTTTTCAGTCATCACCAGTCTCGCTCTCTTCCACTCTTTGGGGAAACTGCCATTCATCAACAATTCATTCATCATGCTCAAGCACATGTCCTCACACACATGCCCAAACACCTTGCACGCTTCCGGTGGAACACCATCAGGACCCGGCGCTTTTCCCTCCTTCATCCGGCCAACTGCACTCTGCAGCTCGGCCGGAGTGAAAAGGGGCGCCGATCTCCATCCCACGGGTTCCAGCCAGTTCATTCGCTCATGTACTGGGAACAGCTTCTTGACTTCCGTCATTAGGCTATCCCCCCGGAGAGTATTAACCCGGTGCGCAATTTTTCTGGTGACGATCTTATAGCCGTCACCCCAGATGTTATTATTCACCTCTTCGCAGAGCACACTCCAAGCTTCTTGCTTGGAGTTCGCGATGGCTCTGCGAAGTTCCCTGCGCGCCAAGTTATACCTCCTTCTGCACTCCTCACGCACTTCCTCATTTGCTCGACTATTACTCCTCACCATGCATCTTTTCAGCTACCTGCTCATTCCACCAGTAAACTGGCTTCCTGCCTCTGACGCCCCTCCGTTTTCTCCGAAACACCGCATCACAGGCCCCGTGAAGAACTGCTTCGCAGGAGCTCCGCAATCCATTTTTGGGGCCTGTCCTTTCAGCCAGCTCTTTCATGACGTCTCCCAATCTTTCTAGTAGACTCTTGTCCACTCTCCATCCATTCGTTCCACAAGCAACCGGTCCCTCAGAAACATCCTTTCGTACGTCGAAGAGAATATCCTGGTGATCACTCAGATTCTCTCCCTCTCTGACACGCCACTCTTTCACTCTGCCTGCAATCCGTGAGGTGCTAAAAGTGATGTCTATAAAAGACATACTTTCACCCCGCACGAAGGTAGGCACATTCCCACTGTTGTGAACCACCAGGTCCTCCTCTGCCAGCCACTCTTCCATCATTCTCCCTCTCTCATCCTCTCTAGGGGATCCCCACCAAGCGGACTTGGCGTTGAAATCCCCCCCGACAACAATCTCTTTGGACCAGCTTTTCATACTGGCCCTTAGCTCATCCATAAAAGCTACAAACTGCTCTAACATTATGTTAGGCGAGATGTAGCACCCATACAGGACCCAGTTTTCCCATTCGACCCACACATATCCATTTCCACATCCACACTTAACCATAGGATTTGCCGATTGGAAAATCCTCACAGCAACATTCTTACACTGGTCCACGTGCCAGCCTCCCTTACCAATAGTCCGAAGATTTGGTTCGGAGACAATGGCCACATCCACTCTCTCATCATGCACCGTCTTCCATACCAGCTCCATTGCAGCCGCACTCCTATTTGAGTTCGTCTGCAATACTAGCATAATCTGTTTCTTTGGGACGTCCCTTTCATACTTTCCCTGCACAGTTTCCTGTACGCAGGACAGTTCATGGAGTCCGCCCTATGCCCACTCACTCCGCACACGAAGCACTTAGCCTCTTTGGCCGTGCACTCGTGTGCTTTGTGCCCACTTTCGTCGCATCGCAAACACGCATTCTTTCTCTCTATTCCCTTGCATGCTGCCGCCAGGTGCCCGAAGCCAAGGCATCTGTAGCACCTGATCGGCTTATTGTCTTCGGTCACTCGGCACATGATCCATCCAACTTTCATTCTTCCTTTCTCCAGTATGGTTTGTGCCGCTCTTACTGGGAGAGTGACAACTGCCATACTGGCCCCTCCGCGCACTGTGCGGAGAGACTTTACCACACACTCCTTACATTCAGCCGCCTTCTGAATGGCTCCTTTCACCTCATCGGTGGTGGTAGCCTCATCCATGCCCCTAACAAGGACACTTCTGAGCCCCACCTCCGTCCTGACATCCCTTACAGCCTCAGTCACTAGGGCCATTCGCTCTGCCAGTCGCTTCTTTTCCCCATCATCATTCACTCTGACGATGAGGTCGCCAGCGTGGGTTTTCCTCATCGCCCTTACATTTATATCCTCCATGTCTACTTCCTTCTTAAGGACATTCACCATATGGGCGTAAGAAACACCCTCTGCCCTCCTCACCAGTAAGGTTTCTGCCTTTCTGGTGCCTCCGGCCCCTTCCACTCTGGGCTTTTGGCCCTCCGCATTCATCCAGCACAGGGTTAGCTCAACTCCTGTGCCATGCCACACGCATTCAGCCATCTTTCGTACTAGCCACATATTAAGGTTACCAGCCACACCGATAGCGAATCTCTTTCTCTCAGTCTTCTCGCAAAGACCTTTCATCCTTAATAAGGTCTCGAACGCCTTTTCTTCGGCGCCCTCAACCTTATTATCATCCAGCCGGGCGATGAAGTGGTACTTCCTCTCGGAGTCCAACGACTCATCGCCTCCCATACACACCACATTCTCGCTCTTGATGTAGGCCACGGAACCTACATTCACGCCTTCAGCCACTCGCTTGGCCTGAGGGAGCTGGTCGAGCATCCCCCAGCCCAGCTGTCCACAGTTATCCCCTTTCTCTCCTGCAACTAACAGGAGTACATCCTCGTCCCTGGCCAGAGGAGAGCCCTTGGCCATCTTCACCACGGTGAAGGCGTCCTCGGACCACCTCTCCCTCGCCAGGGACATGTACTCCTGTACATTCATTCCCGGTTTTAGCGCACTGGTGATTCTACATTCAGCCTCCGTTTGGGTACTGACTTCCTTACACACCGTACCTACCGTTTGTACCTCAACGTCGTACAGTACCTTCTCAATGGGCTGGAAGCGATGCTCCTCGAGCCAACTGGTCACGGAGTGGCGCGAGAAAACATTTGTTGTCCTGCGGACTCGCGCTGCTGCTTCCTTGATGTCACGCTTCGTGCTGCTTCCTCCAGCGATGGCCCTCTCCAGCTCCTCCACCTGTCTATTGAGTGCCCCAATCGCCTCCACGATCGTAAAGACAATCGAGCACTCAGTTTTTTTGTAAGCGTCGACGTCATCCGTCGACCGATCCGCCACTTTTCTTTTCTTCGGGGTTTCACCAATGGACTGGCTCCTCGCCCGGCTTTCCATATCCCCTGTACCCCTGCTTACTTTCTGCTTCAGGAAAGATTCCATACTGGACGAATTCTCCCCAAAGCTAAAAATAAATTAAAGAAACACTCCCCTACTGGGGGGTGAAAAAAAAAAAAAAAAAAAAAAAAAAAAAAAATTGGCCGCAGATATCGTGCTACAGTAACTGAAGCAAGAAAATCCGCGGCGTTGGATTATTCTTATCTCAAACGATAAGATAAGAAAGAGAGGCAAAAAAAATATGAATTTAAGGCGATAAAACTCACGCCGCGTGTTGGGACACAAATTAAACTAAAATGAAACACTTTTATAAATCAAAGAAAGAAAACTCTAAACCGCAGATAGAAAAATAGCTAAATACACTAATTAACAACCAACCAGTTAATTAATTATAGTTGCTAGGCAATATAACTAAGTATTTTACTAAATAATAATATTACAAAATATTATTGAGCCACCCAAATGCGGAGCACAAAGCTACACATCCACTCACTTCGACGTCTACTCAGAGACTCAGACAGACAAGACTAGACAGACAAGACTAGACAGACAAGACTAGACAGACAAGACTAGACAGACAAGACTAGACAGACAAGACTAGACAGACAAGACTAGACAGACAAGACTAGACAGACAAGACTAGACAGACAAGACTAGACAGACAAGACTAGACAGACAAGACTAGACAGACAAGACTAGACAGACAAGACTAGACAGACAAGACTAGACAGACAAGACTAGACAGACAAGACTAGACAGACAAGACTAGACAGACAAGACTAGACAGACAAGACTAGACAGACAAGACTAGACAGACAAGACTAGACAGACAAGACTAGACAGACAAGACTAGACAGACAAGACTAGACAGACAAGACTAGACAGACAAGACTAGACAGACAAGACTAGACAGACAAGACTAGACAGACAAGACTAGACAGACAAGACTAGACAGACAAGACTAGACAGACAAGACTAGACAGACAAGACTAGACAGACAAGACTAGACAGACAAGACTAGACAGACAAGACTAGACAGACAAGACTAGACAGACAAGACTAGACAGACAAGACTAGACAGACAAGACTAGACAGACAAGACTAGACAGACAAGACTAGACAGACAAGACTAGACAGACAAGACTAGACAGACAAGACTAGACAGACAAGACTAGACAGACAAGACTAGACAGACAAGACTAGACAGACAAGACTAGACAGACAAGACTGGACAGACAAGACTAGACAGACAAGACTAGACAGACAAGACTAGACAGACAAGACTAGACAGATAAGACTAGACAGACAAGACTAGACAGACAGTACTAGACAGAGGAGTCTGGTCCGAGTCGTTAACGGAGACGGACGTGTGTTAGTGAGTGGGTGAGGAAATAGTGCCTGTTAATCTATAGTGCCTGAAATAGTGACTGTATACAGTGGGTAAACAGCAAATCCAGGTCTGGTTAATTGATTAATTATTTAATATTTTAAGTTTTTTTTAATTATTATTTCTTTTTTAATTTCCACCTTTCTACGTGAATATAAAGTTGATTGCTTGCGTTGCAATTTAAACTGTTGCTAAGCGGCGGTAAAAAAAACCGCTCGCTCATCCAATTTCTCCAGCCCGATTTTTTTGCTTTTTAGGTATTTTAATTTATTTTATATAAACTATTATAACCAATTACTTAGGAAAAAAAAACAAGCTAAACAATAACCTAGCTAATAATAGATAATGGATCCATGATATCGGAATCTCTATTCCCTTTCTACTTTTTTTAACCAAAAGGGAATCATGGATCCGTCTGTTTTTTTAAAGAAAGATAAAAACGGGGGTTTAGAGGCTTTTTCCAGCAGGGGGGGTCATATTAGTAGTCACTCCATAGGGGAAACTCCTAAGAAACGAAAGGTGGCCTTTGACAGGTCATCGGATGACGTTGAGGCCTACAGGAGAACGGAGTGCCCTACTGTCTTCACAAGTGTGGAGGCGATTGCGGCTCTTACGAAACAGGTTGATGACCTTGATAGAGCTATTGCTGCTGGCAGCAGCACGAAAAGAGAGGTGAAGGACGCGGCGGCGAAAGTAAAGGGGACTACAAGCGTCTTCTCGTGGGAATCAGTAGCCCGGTGGCTGGAAGAGCAACGTTTCGAGCCAATCGAAAAGATCACATATGATGTGGAAGTCCAAGTATGTGCAACATACAAGGAGGGTGGCACACAAACGGATGACAATGAATGCAAGGTGATTAGTAAGCAGAAGCCGGGGATGAATGTTCAAGAGTACATGGCTGTAGCAAATGAGAAGTGGCCTGAGGGCGCCTTCAACACGGTGAAGATATGCGAGGGCTCTCCTCTAGCAAGCGAAAAGGACATAGTCCTTCTGTTTGCTGGAGAGAAAGGGGACAACCAGGGTGAGAGGCAGGGCTGGGAGTTGCTAGAACAGCTCCCCCATGCCCAAAGTGCGTACGAGGATATGGAAGTAGGTTCTGTGGCCTACCAAATGAACCAGGGCTGGCTGTAAAGGTTCGGTGAAGAGGCGCAAATTCCGCGTGAGAGGACGTCACACCACTTCTTCGCCCGGTTGGAAGATGCAAAGGCCAAGAATGCCGAAGAGAAGGCGTTCGAGACTCTAGTAAAAGTGAGAGAACTCTGTGAAAAGTCACCCAGAAATAGGCTAGTTATAGCCGTGGCTGGGAACCTTAACAGGTGGAAAGTGCGCCGTGCGTGTGGTTGGGCACAAGCAAGGAGGTAATCCTGTACTGGAGGAGGGTGGAAGGCAAACTGCACCGAGAAAAAGGGGCCGGTGAGGCCGGTACGACCCAAGCTGTTCTGGTAAGGAGAGCGGAGGATGTCTCCTATGCACAGATGGTAGATGCCATAAAAAATGAAGTGGATGTAGAGGACATACACGTCGAAAGGATGAGGAAAACCATAGCTGGGGACCTCATGCTTTGAGTGAAAGACGAGGGAGAAAAGCAGCGATTGGCTGCGAGAATAGCCCAAGTGAAAGAGGTGAGTGAGGTAAAAATGGAGGTGGGCTTTAAAAGTGTCCTGGTCCGGGACATGGACGAAGCTACCACCCGCGAGGAAGTGAAAGAGGCCTTGGAGAAGACCACCGAATGCAGGGAGTGTGTGGTAAAGTCTCTCCGCCCAGTACGAGGAGGGACCAGCATGGCGGTCGTCGCACTTCCAGTAAGAGCGGCACGAATCGTGCTGGAGAAAGAGAGAATTAAGGTAGGATGGGTTACGTGCCGGGTGAGTGAA
>CALYMW010000230.1:0-42285 GCA_944588485.1 Phosphuga atrata | reverse complement strand
ACTAGACAGACAAGACTAGACAGACAAGACTAGACAGACAAGACTAGACAGACAAGACTAGACAGACAAGACTAGACAGACAAGACTAGACAAACAAGACTAGACAGACAAGACTAGACAGACAAGACTAGACAGACAAGACTAGACAGACAAGACTAGACAGACAAGACTAGACAGACAAGACTAGACAGACAAGACTAGACAGACAAGACTAGACAGACAAGACTAGACAGACAAGACTAGACAGACAAGACTAGACAGACAAGACTAGACAGACAAGACTAGACAGACAAGACTAGACAGACAAGACTAGACAGACAAGACTAGACAGACAAGACTAGACAGACAAGACTAGACAGACAAGACTAGACAGACAAGACTAGACAGACAAGACTAGACAGACAAGACTAGACAGACAAGACTAGACAGACAAGACTAGACAGACAAGACTAGACAGACAAGACTAGACAGACAAGACTAGACAGACAAGACTAGACAGACAAGACTAGACAGACAAGACTAGACAGACAAGACTAGACAGACAAGACTAGACAGACAAGACTAGACAGACAAGACTAGACAGACAAGACTAGACAGACAAGACTAGACAGACAAGACTAGACAGACAAGACTAGACAGACAAGACTAGACAGACAAGACTAGACAGACAAGACTAGACAGACAAGACTAGACAGACAAGATTAGACAGACAAGACTAGACAGACAAGACTAGACAGACAAAACTAGACAGACAAGACTAGACAGACAAGACTAGACAGACAAGACTAGACAGACAAGACTAGACAGACAAGACTAGACAGACAAGACTAGACAGACAAGACTAGACAGACAAGACTAGACAGACAAGACTAGACAGACAAGACTAGACAGACAAGACTAGACAGACAAGACTAGACAGACAAGACTAGACAGACAAGACTAGACAGACAAGACTAGACAGACAAGACTAGACAGACAAGACTAGACAGACAAGACTAGACAGACAAGACTAGACAGACAAGACTAGACAGACAAGACTAGACAGACAAGACTAGACAGACAAGACTGGACAGACAAGACTAGACAGACAAGACTAGACAGACAAGACTAGACAGACAAGACTAGACAGACAAGACTAGACAGACAAGACTAGACAGACAAGACTAGACAGACAAGACTAGACAGACAAGACTAGACAGACAAGACTAGACAGACAAGACTAGACAGACAAGACTAGACAGACAAGACTAGACAGACAAGACTAGACAGACAAGACTAGACAGACAAGACTAGACAGACAAGACTAGACAGACAAGACTAGACAGACAAGACTAGACAGACAAGACTAGACAGACAAGACTAGACAGACAAGACTAGACAGACAAGACTAGACAGACAAGACTAGACACACAAGACTAGACAGACAAGACTAGACAGACAAGACTAGACAGACGAGACTAGACAGACAAGACTAGACAGACAAGACTAGACAGACTAGACTAGACAGACAAGACTAGACAGACAAGACTAGACAGACAAGAGTAGACAGGCAAGATTAGACAGGCAAGACTAGACAGACAAGACTAGACAGACAAGACTAGACAGACAAAACTAGACAGACAAGACTAGACAGACAAGACTAGACAGACAAGACTAGACAGACAAGACTAGACAGACAAAACTAGACAGACAAGACTAAACAGACAAGACTAGACAGAAAACACTAGACAGTCAAGACTAGACAGACTAGACTGGACAGACAAGACTAGACAGACAAGACTAGACAGACAAGACTAGACAGACAATACTAGACAGACAAGACTAGACAGACAAGACTAGTCAGACAAGACTAGACAGACTAGACTAGACAGACAAGACTAGACAGACAAGACTAGACAGACAAGACTAGACAGACAAGACTAGACAGACAAGACTAGACAGACAAGACTAGACAGACAAGACTAGACAGACAAGACTAGACAGACTAGACAGACTAGACAGACTAGACAGACAAGACTAGACAGACAAGACTAGACAGACAAGTCTGGACAGACAAGACTAGACAGACAAGACTAGACAGACAAGACTAGACAGACAAGACTAGACAGACAAGACTAGACAGACAAGACTAGACAGACAAGACTAGACAGACAAGACTAGACAGACAAGACTAGACAGACAAGACTAGACAGACAAGACTAGACAGACAAGACTAGACAGACAAGACTAGACAGACAAGACTAGACAGACAAGACCAGACAGACAAGACTAGACAGACAAGACTAGACAGACAAGACTAGACAGACAAGACTAGACAGACAAGACTAGACAGACAAGACTAGACAGACTAGACAGACAAGACTAGACAGACAAGACTAGACAGACAAGACTAGACAGACAAGACTAGACAGACAAGACTAGACAGACAAGACTAGACAGACAAGACTAGACAGACAAGACTAGACAGACAAGACTAGAAAGACAAGACTAGACAGACAAGACTAGACAGACAAGACTAGACAGACTAGACTAGACAGACAAGACTTGACAGACAAGACTAGACAGACAAGACTAGACAGACAAGACTAGACAGACAAGACTAGACAGACAAGACTAGACAGACAAGACTAGACAGACAAGACTAGACAGACAAGACTAGACAGACAAGACAAGACAGGCAAGACTAGACAGACAAGACTAGACAGACAAGACTAGACAGACAAGACTAGACAGACAAGACTAGACAGACAAGACTAGACAACTAGACAGACAAGACTAGACAGGCAAGACTAGACAGACAAGACTAGACAGACAAGACTAGACAGGCAAGACTAGACAGACAAGACTAGACAGACAAGACTAGACAGACAAGACTAGATAGACAAGACTAGACAGAGAAGACTAGACAGACAAGACTAGACAGGCAAGACTAGACAGACAATACTAGACAGACAAGAGTAGACAGGCAAGATTAGACAGACAAGACTAGACAGACAAGACTAGACAGACAAGACTAGACAGACAAGACTAGACAGACTAGACTAGACAGACAAGACAAGACAGACAAGACTAGACAGACAAGACTAGACAGACAAGACTAGACAGACAAGACTAGACAGACAAGACTAGACAGACAAGACTAGACAGACAAGACTAGACAGACAAGACTAGACAGACAAGACTAGACAGACAAGACTAGACAGACAAGACTAGACAGACAAGACTAGACAGACAAGACTAGACAGACAAGACTAGACAGACAAGACTAGACAGACAAGACTAGACAGACAAGACTAGACAGACAAGACTAGACAGACAAGACTAGACAGACAAGACTAGGCAGTCAAGACTAGACAGACAAGACTAGACAGAAAAGACAAGACAGACAAGACTAGACAGACAAGACTAGACAGACAAGACTAGACAGACTAGACTAGACAGACAAGACTTGACAGACAAGACTAGACAGACAAGACTAGACAGACAAGACTAGACAGACAAGACTAGACAGACAAGACTAGACAGACAAGACTAGACAGACAAGACAAGACAGGCAAGACTAGACAGACAAGACTAGACAGACAAGACTAGACAGACAAGACTAGACTGACAAGACTAGACAACTAGACAGACAAGACTAGACAGGCAAGACTAGACAGACAAGACTAGACAGACAAGACTAGACAGGCAAGACTAGACAGACAAGACTAGACAGACAAGACTAGACAGACAAGACTAGATAGACAAGACTAGACAGAGAAGACTAGACAGACAAGACTAGACAGGCAAGACTAGACAGACAATACTAGACAGACAAGAGTAGACAGGTAAGATTAGACAGACAAGACTAGACAGACAAGACTAGACAGACAAGACTAGACAGACAAGACTAGACAGACTAGACTAGACAGACAAGACTAGACAGACAAGACTAGACAGACAAGACTAGACAGACAAGACTAGACAGACAAGACTAGACAGACAAGACTAGACAGACAAGACTAGACAGACAAGACTAGACAGACAAGACTAGACAGACAAGACTAGACAGACAAGACTAGACAGACAAGACTAGACAGACAAGACTAGACAGACAAGACTAGACAGACAAGACTAAACAGACAAGACTAGACAGACAAGACTAGACAGACAAGACTAGACAGACAAGACTAGACAGACAAGACTAGACAGACAAGACTAGACAGACAAGACTAGACAGACAAGACTAGACAGACAAGACTAGACAGACAAGACTAGACAGACAAGACTAGACAGACTAGACAGACAAGACTAGACAGACAAGACTAGACAGACAAGACTAGACAGACAAGACTAGACAGACAAGACTAGACAGACAAGACTAGACAGACAAGACTAGACAGACAAGACTAGACAGACAAGACTAGACAGACAAGACTAGACAGACAAGACTAGACAGACAAGACTAGACAGACAAGACTAGACAGACAAGACTAGACAGACAAGACTAGACAGACAAGACTAGACAGACAAGGCTAGACAGACAAGACTAGACAGACAAGACTAGACAGACAAGACTAGACAGACAAGACTAGACAGACTAGACTAGACAGACAAGACTTGACAGACAAGACTAGACAGACAAGACTAGACAGACAAGACTAGACAGACAAGACTAGACAGACAAGACTAGACAGACAAGACTAGACAGACAAGACAAGACAGGCAAGACTAGACAGACAAGACTAGACAGACAAGACTAGACAGACAAGACTAGACAGACAAGACTAGACAGACAAGACTAGACAACTAGACAGACAAGACTAGACAACTAGACAGACAAGACTAGACAGGCAAGACTAGACAGACAAGACTAGACAGACAAGACTAGACAGGCAAGACTAGACAGACAAGACTAGACAGACAAGACTAGACAGACAAGACTAGATAGACAGGAAAGACAGATAAGACTAGACAGACAAGACTAGACAGGCAAGACTAGACAGACAATACTAGACAGACAAGAGTAGACAGGCAAGATTAGACAGACAAGACTAGACAGACAAGACTAGACAGACAAGACTAGACAGACAAGACTAGACAGACTAGACTAGACAGACAAGACTAGACAGACAAGACCAGACAGACAAGACTAGACAGACAAGACTAGACAGACAAGACTAGACAGACAAGACTAGACAGACAAGACTAGACAGACAAGACTAGACAGACAAGACTAGACAGACAAGACTAGACAGACAAGACTAGACAGACAAGACTAGACAGACAAGACTAGACAGACAAGGCTAGACAGACAAGACTAGGCAGACAAGACTAGACAGACAAGACTAGACAGACAAGACAAGACAGACAAGACTAGACAGACAAGACTAGACAGACAAGACTAGACAGACTAGACTAGACAGACCAGACTTGACAGACAAGACTAGACAGACAAGTCTAGACAGACAAGACTAGACAGACAAGACTAGACAGACAAGACTAGACAGACAAGACTAGACAGACAAGAGTAGACAGGCAAGATTAGACAGACAAGACTAGACAGACAAGACTAGACAGACAAGACTAGACAGACAAGACTAGACAGACAAGACTAGACAGACAAGACTAGACAGACTAGACAGACAAGACTAGACAGACAAGACTAGACAGACAAGTCTGGACAGACAAGACTAGACAGACAAGACTAGACAGACAAGACTAGACAGACAAGACTAGACAGAAAAGACTAGACAGACAAGACTAGACAGACAAGACTAGACAGACAAGACTAGACAGACAAGACTAGACAGACAAGACTAGACAGACAAGACTAGACAGACAAGACTAGACAGACAAGACTAGACAGACAAGACTAGACAGACAAGACTAGACAGACAAGACTAGACAGACAAGACTAGACAGACAAGACTAGACAGACAAGACTAGACAGACAAGACTAGACAGACAAGACTAGACAGACAAGACTAGACAGACAAGACTAGACAGACAAGACTAGACAGACAAGACTAGACAGACAAGACTAGACAGACAAGACTAGACAGACAAGACTAGACAGACAAGACTAGACAGACAAGACTAGACAGACAAGACTAGACAGACAAGACTAGACAGACAAGACTAGACAGACAAGACTAGACAGACAAGACTAGACAGACAAGACTAGACAGACAAGACTAGACAGACAAGACTAGACAGACAAGACTAGACAGACAAGACTAGACAGACAAGACTAGACAACTAGACAGACAAGACTAGACAGGCAAGACTAGACAGACAAGACTAGACAGACAAGACTAGACAAGCAAGACTAGACAGACAAGACTAGACAGACAAGACTAGACAGACAAGACTAGATAGACAAGACTAGACAGAGAAGACTAGACAGACAAGACTAGACAGACAAGACTAGACAGACAAGACTAGACAGACAAGACTAGACAGACAAGACTAGACAACTAGACAGACAAGACTAGACAGGCAAGACTAGACAGACAAGACTAGACAGACAAGACTAGACAAGCAAGACTAGACAGACAAGACTAGACAGACAAGACTAGACAGACAAGACTAGATAGACAAGACTAGACAGAGAAGACTAGACAGACAAGACTAGACAGGCAAGACTAGACAGACAATACTAGACAGACAAGAGTAGACAGGCAAGATTAGACAGACAAGACTAGACAGACAAGACTAGACAGACAAGACTAGACAGACAAGACTAGACAGACAAGACTAGACAGACAAGACTAGACAGACAAGACTAGACAGACAATACTAGACAGACAAGACTAGACAGATAAGACTAGACAGACAAGACTAGACAGACAAGACTAGACAGACAAGACTAGACAGACAAGACTAGACAGACAAGACTAGACAGACAAGACTAGACAGACAAGACTAGACAGACAAGACTAGACAGACAAGACTAGACAGACAAGACTAGACAGACAAGACTAGACAGACAAGACTAGACAGACAAGACTAGACAGACAAGACTAGACAGACAAGACTAGACAGACAAGACTAAACAGACAAGACTAGACAGACAAGACTAGACAGACAAGACTAGACAGACAAGACTAGACAGACAAGACTAGACAGACAAGACTAGACAGACAAGACTAGACAGACAAGACTAGACAGACTAGACTAGACAGACAAGACTTGACAGACAAGACTAGACAGACAAGACTAGACCGACAAGACTAGACAGACAAGACTAGACAGACAAGACTAGACAGACAAGACTAGACAGACAAGACTAGACAGACAAGACTAGACAGACAAGACTAGACAGACAAGACTAGACAGACAAGACTAGACAGACAAGACTAGACAGACAAGACTAGACAGACAAGACTAGACAGACAAGACTAGACAGACAAGACTAGACAGACAAGACTAGACAGACAAGACTAGACAGACAAGACTAGACAGACAAGACTAGACAGACAAGACTAGACAGACAAGACTAGACAGACAAGACTAGACAGACAAGACTAGACAGACAAGACTAGACAGACAAGACTAGACAGACAAGACTAGACAGACAAGACTAGACAGACAAGACTAGACAGACAAGACTAGACAGACAAGACTAGACAGACAAGACTAGACAGACAAGACTAGACAGACAAGACTAGACAGACAAGACTAGACAGACAAGACTAGACAGACAAGACTAGACAGACAAGACTAGACAGACAAGACTAGACAGACAAGACTAGACAGACAAGACTAGACAGACAAGACTAGACAGACAAGACTAGACAGACAAGACTAGACAGACAAGACTAGACAGACAAGACTAGACAGACAAGACTAGACAGACAAGACTAGACAGACAAGACTAGACAGACAAGACTAGACAGACAAGACTAGACAGACAAGACTAGACAGACAAGACTAGACAGACAAGACTAGACAGACAAGACTAGACAGACAAGACTAGACAGACAAGACTAGACAGACAAGACTAGACAGACAAGACTAGACAGACAAGACTAGACAGACAAGACTAGACAGACAAGACTAGACAGACAAGACTAGACAGACAAGACTAGACAGACAAGACTAGACAGACAAGACTAGACAGACAAGACTAGACAGACAAGACTAGACAGACAAGACTAGACAGACAAGACTAGACAGACAAGACTAGACAGACAAGACTAGACAGACAAGACTAGACAGACAAGACTAGACAGACAAGACTAGACAGACAAGACTAGACAGACAAGACTAGACAGACAAGACTAGACAGACAAGACTAGACAGACAAGACTAGACAGACAAGACTAGACAGACAAGACTAGACAGACAAGACTAGACAGACAAGACTAGACAGACAAGACTAGACAGACAAGACTAGACAGACAAGACTAGACAGACAAGACTAGACAGACAAGACTAGACAGACAAGACTAGACAGACAAGACTAGACAGACAAGACTAGACAGACAAGACTAGACAGACAAGACTAGACAGACAAGACTAGACAGACAAGACTAGACAGACAAGACTAGACAGACAAGACTAGACAGACAAGACTAGACAGACAAGACTAGACAGACAAGACTAGACAGACAAGACTAGACAGACAAGACTAGACAGACAAGACTAGACAGACAAGACTAGACAGACAAGACTAGACAGACAAGACTAGACAGACAAGACTAGACAGACAAGACTAGACAGACAAGACTAGACAGACAAGACTAGACAGACAAGACTAGACAGACAAGACTAGACAGACAAGACTAGACAGACAAGACTAGACAGACAAGACTAGACAGACAAGACTAGACAGACAAGACTAGACAGACAAGACTAGACAGACAAGACTAGACAGACAAGACTAGACAGACAAGACTAGACAGACAAGACTAGACAGACAAGACTAGACAGACAAGACAAGACTAGACAGACAAGACTAGACAGACAAGACTAGACAGACAAGACTAGACAGACAAGACTAGACAGACAAGACTAGACAGACAAGACTAGACACACAAGACTAGACAGACAAGACTAGACAGACAAGACTAGACAGACGAGACTAGACAGACAAGACTAGACAGACAAGACTAGACAGACTAGACTAGACAGACAAGACTAGACAGACAAGACTAGACAGACAAGAGTAGACAGGCAAGATTAGACAGGCAAGACTAGACAGACAAGACTAGACAGACAAGACTAGACAGACAAAACTAGACAGACAAGACTAGACAGACAAGACTAGACAGACAAGACTAGACAGACAAGACTAGACAGACAAAACTAGACAGACAAGACTAAACAGACAAGACTAGACAGAAAACACTAGACAGTCAAGACTAGACAGACTAGACTGGACAGACAAGACTAGACAGACAAGACTAGACAGACAAGACTAGACAGACAAGACTAGACAGACAATACTAGACAGACAAGACTAGACAGACAAGACTAGTCAGACAAGACTAGACAGACTAGACTAGACAGACAAGACTAGACAGACAAGACTAGACAGACAAGACTAGACAGACAAGACTAGACAGACAAGACTAGACAGACAAGACTAGACAGACAAGGCTAGACAAACAAGACTAGACAGACTAGACAGACTAGACAGACAAGACTAGACAGACAAGACTAGACAGACAAGACTAGACAGACAAGTCTGGACAGACAAGACTAGACAGACAAGACTAGACAGACAAGACTAGACAGACAAGACTAGACAGACAAGACTAGACAGACAAGACTAGACAGACAAGACTAGACAGACAAGACTAGACAGACAAGACTAGACAGACAAGACTAGACAGACAAGACTAGACAGACAAGACTAGACAGACAAGACTAGACAGACAAGACTAGACAGACAAGACTAGACAGACAAGACTAGACAGACAAGACTAGACAGACAAGACTAGACAGACAAGACTAGACAGACAAGACTAGACAGACAAGACTAGACAGACAAGACTAGACAGACAAGACTAGACAGACAAGACTAGACAGACTAGACAGACAAGACTAGACAGACAAGACTAGACAGACAAGACTAGACAGACAAGACTAGACAGACAAGACTAGACAGACAAGACTAGACAGACAAGACTAGACAGACAAGACTAGACAGACAAGACTAGACAGACAAGACTAGACAGACAAGACTAGACAGACAAGACTAGACAGACAAGACTAGACAGACAAGACTAGACAGACAAGACTAGACAGACAAGACTAGACAGACAAGACTAGACAGACAAGACTAGACAGACAAGACTAGACAGACAAGACTAGACAGACAAGACTAGACAGACAAGACTAGACAGACAAGACTAGACAGACAAGACTAGACAGACAAGACTAGACAGACAAGACTAGACAGACAAGACTAGACAGACAAGACTAGACAGACAAGACTAGACAGACAAGACTAGACAGACAAGACTAGACAGACAAGACTAGACAGACAAGACTAGACAGACAAGACTAGACAGACAAGACTAGACAAACAAGACTAGACAGACTAGACTAGACAGACAAGACTTGACAGACAAGACTAGACAGACAAGACTAGACAGACAAGACTAGACAGACAAGACTAGACAGACAAGACTAGACAGACAAGACTAGATAGACAAGACAAGACAGGCAAGACTAGACAGACAAGACTAGACAGACAAGACTAGACAGACAAGACTAGACAACTAGACAGACAAGACTAGACAGGCAAGACTAGACAGACAAGACTAGACAGACAAGACTAGACAGGCAAGACTAGACAGACAAGACTAGACAGACAAGACTAGACAGACAAGACTAGATAGACAAGACTAGACAGAGAAGACTAGACAGACAAGACTAGACAGGCAAGACTAGACAGACAATACTAGACAGACAAGAGTAGACAGGCAAGATTAGACAGACAAGACTAGACAGACAAGACTAGACAGACAAGACTAGACAGACTAGACTAGACAGACAAGACTAGACAGACAAGACTAGACAGACAAGACTAGACAGACAAGACTAGACAGACAAGACTAGACAGACAAGACTAGACAGACAAGACTAGACAGACAAGACTAGACAGACAAGACTAGACAGACAAGACTAGACAGACAAGACTAGACAGACAAGACTAGACAGACAAGACTAGACAGACAAGACTAGACAGACAAGACTAGACAGACAAGACTAGACAGACAAGACTAGACAGAGAAGACTAGACAGACAAGACTAGGCAGACAAGACTAGACAGACAAGACTAGACAGACAAGACAAGACAGACAAGACTAGACAGACAAGACTAGACAGACAAGACTAGACAGACTAGACTAGACAGACAAGACTTGACAGACAAGACTAGACAGACAAGACTAGACAGACAAGACTAGACAGACAAGACTAGACAGACAAGACTAGACAGACAAGACTAGACAGACAAGACTAGACAGACAAGACAAGACAGGCAAGACTAGACAGACAAGACTAGACAGACAAGACTAGACAGACAAGACTAGACAGACAAGACTAGACAACTAGACAGACAAGACTAGACAGGCAAGACTAGACAGACAAGACTAGACAGACAAGACTAGACAGGCAAGACTAGACAGACAAGACTAGACAGACAAGACTAGACAGACAAGACTAGATAGACAAGACTAGACAGAGAAGACTAGACAGACAAGACTAGACAGGCAAGACTAGACAGACAATACTAGACAGACAAGAGTAGACAGGCAAGATTAGACAGACAAGACTAGACAGACAAGACTAGACAGACAAGACTAGACAGACAAGACTGGACAGACAAGACTAGACAGACAAGACTAGACAGACAAGACTAGACAGACAAGACTAGGCAGACAAGACTAGACAGACAAGACTAGACAGACAAGACAAGACAGACAAGACTAGACAGACAAGACTAGACAGACAAGACTAGACAGACTAGACTAGACAGACAAGACTTGACAGACAAGACTAGACAGACAAGACTAGACAGACAAGACTAGACAGACAAGACTAGACAGACAAGACTAGACAGACAAGACTAGACCGACAAGATTAGACAGACAAGACTAGACAGACAAGACTAGACAGACAAGACTAGACAGACAAGTCTAGACAGACAAGACTAGACAGACAAGACTAGACAGACAAGACTAGACAGACAAGACTAGACAGACAAGACTAGACAGACAAGACTAGACAGACAAGACTAGACAGACAAGACTAGACAGACAAGACTAGACAGACAAGACTAGACAGACAAGACTAGACAGACAAGACTAGACAGACAAGACTAGACAGACAAGACTAGACAGACAAGACTAGACAGACAAGACTAGACAGACAAGACTAGACAGACAAGACTAGACAGACAAGACTAGACAGACAAGACTAGACAGACAAGACTAGACAGACAAGACTAGACAGACAAGACTAGACAGACAAGACTAGACAGACAAGACTAGACAGACAAGACTAGACAGACAAGACTAGACAGACAAGACTAGACAGACAAGACTAGACAGACAAGACTAAACAGACAAGACTAGACAGACAAGACTAGACAGACAAGACTAGACAGACAAGACTAGACAGACAAGACTAGACAGACAAGACTAGACAGACAAGACTAGACAGACAAGACTAGACAGACAAGACTAGAAGATAGACAGACAAGACTAGACAGACAAGACTAGACAGACAAGACTAGACAGACAAGACTAGACAGACAAGACTAGACAGACAAGACTAGACAGACAAGACTAGACAGACAAGACTAGACAGACAAGACTAGACAGACAAGACTAGACAGACAAGACTAGACAGACAAGAGTAGACAGACAAGACTAGACAGACTAGACTAGACAGACAAGACTAGACAGACAGGACTAGACAGACAAGACTAGACAGACAAGACTAGACAGACAAGACTAGACAGACAAGACTAGACAGACAAGACTAGACAGACAAGACTAGACAGACAAGACTAGACAGACAAGACTAGACAGACAAGACTAGACAGACAAGACTAGACAGACAAGACTAGACAGACAAGACTAGACAGACAAGACTAGACAGACAAGACTAGACAGACAAGACTAGACAGACAAGACTAGACAGACAAGACTAGACAGACAAGACTAGACAGACAAGACTAGACAGACAAGACTAGACAGACAAGACTAGACAGACAAGACTAGACAGACAAGACTAGACAGACAAGACTAGACAGACTAAACTAGACAGACAAGACTAGACAGACAAGACTAGACAGACAAGACTAGACAGACAAGACTAGACAGACATGACTAGACAGACAAGACTAGACAGACAAGACTAGACAGACAAGACTAGACAGTCAAGACTAGACAGACAAGAGTAGGCAGACAAGACTAGACAGACAAGACTAATCAGACAAGACTAGACAGACAAGACTAGACAGACAAGACTAGACAGACAAGACTAGACAGACAAGAGTAGACAGACATGAGTAGACAGGCAAGACTAGACAGACAAGACTAGACAGACAAGACTAGACAGACAACACTAGACAGACAAGACTAGACAGACAAGGCTAGACAGACAAGACTAGACAGACAAGACTAGACAGACAAGACTAGACAGACAAGACTAGAGAGACAAAACTAGACACACAAGACTAGACAGACAAGACTAGACAGACAAGACTAGACAGACAAGACTAGACAGACAAGACTAGACAGACAAGACTAGACAGACATGACTAGACAGACAAGACTAGACAGACAAGACTAGACAGACAAGACTAGACAGACAAGACTAGACAGACAAGACTAGACAGACAAGACTAGACAGACAAGACTAGACAGAAAAGACTAGACAGACAAGACTAGACAGACAAGACTAGACAGACAAGACTAGACAGACAAGACTAGACAGACAAGACTTGACAGACAAGACTAGACAGACAAGACTAGACAGACAAGACTAGACAGACAAGACTAGACAGACAAGACTAGACAGACAAGACTAGACAGACAAGACTAGACAGACAAGACTAGACAGACAAGACTAGACAGACAAGACTAGACAGACAAGACTAGACAGACAAGACTAGACAGACAAGACTAGACAGACAAGACTAGACAGACAAGACTAGACAGACAAGACTAGACAGACAAGACTAGACAGACAAGACTAGACAGACAAGACTAGACAGACAAGACTAGACAGACAAGACAAGACAGACAAGACTAGACAGACAAGACTAGACAGACTAGACTAGACAGACAAGACTTGACAGACAAGACTAGACAGACAAGACTAGACAGGCAAGACTAGACAGACAAGACTAGACAGACAAGACTAGACAGACAAGACTAGACAGACAAGACTAGACAGACAAGACTATACAGAGAAGACTAGACAGACAAGACTAGACAGACAAGACTAGACAGACAAGACTAGACAGGCAAGACTAGACAGACAAGACAAGACAGACAAGACAGACAAGACAGACAAGACAGACAAGACAGACAAGACAGACAAGACAGACAAGACAGACAAGACAGACAAGACAGACAAGACAGACAAGACAGACAAGACAGACAAGACAGACAAGACAGACAAGACAGACAAGACAGACAAGACAGACAAGACAGACAAGACAGACAAGACAGACAAGACAGACAAGACAGACAAGACAGACAAGACAGACAAGACAGACAAGACAGACAAGACAGACAAGACAGACAAGACAGACAAGACAGACAAGACAGACAAGACAGACAAGACAGACAAGACAGACAAGACAGACAAGACAGACAAGACAGACAAGACAGACAAGACAGACAAGACAGACAAGACAGACAAGACAGACAAGACAGACAAGACAGACAAGACAGACAAGACAGACAAGACAGACAAGACAGACAAGACAGACAAGACAGACAAGACAGACAAGACAGACAAGACAGACAAGACAGACAAGACAGACAAGACAGACAAGACAGACAAGACAGACAAGACAGACAAGACAGACAAGACAGACAAGACAGACAAGACAGACAAGACAGACAAGACAGACAAGACAGACAAGACAGACAAGACAGACAAGACAGACAAGACAGACAAGACAGACAAGACAGACAAGACAGACAAGACAGACAAGACAGACAAGACAGACAAGACAGACAAGACAGACAAGACAGACAAGACAGACAAGACAGACAAGACAGACAAGACAGACAAGACAGACAAGACAGACAAGACAGACAAGACAGACAAGACAGACAAGACAGACAAGACAGACAAGACAGACAAGACAGACAAGACAGACAAGACAGACAAGACAGACAAGACAGACAAGACAGACAAGACAGACAAGACAGACAAGACAGACAAGACAGACAAGACAGACAAGACAGACAAGACAGACAAGACAGACAAGACAGACAAGACAGACAAGACAGACAAGACAGACAAGACAGACAAGACAGACAAGACAGACAAGACAGACAAGACAGACAAGACAGACAAGACAGACAAGACAGACAAGACAGACAAGACAGACAAGACAGACAAGACAGACAAGACAGACAAGACAGACAAGACAGACAAGACAGACAAGACAGACAAGACAGACAAGACAGACAAGACAGACAAGACAGACAAGACAGACAAGACAGACAAGACAGACAAGACAGACAAGACAGACAAGACAGACAAGACAGACAAGACAGACAAGACAGACAAGACAGACAAGACAGACAAGACAGACAAGACAGACAAGACAGACAAGACAGACAAGACAGACAAGACAGACAAGACAGACAAGACAGACAAGACAGACAAGACAGACAAGACAGACAAGACAGACAAGACAGACAAGACAGACAAGACAGACAAGACAGACAAGACAGACAAGACAGACAAGACAGACAAGACAGACAAGACAGACAAGACAGACAAGACAGACAAGACAGACAAGACAGACAAGACAGACAAGACAGACAAGACAGACAAGACAGACAAGACAGACAAGACAGACAAGACAGACAAGACAGACAAGACAGACAAGACAGACAAGACAGACAAGACAGACAAGACAGACAAGACAGACAAGACAGACAAGACAGACAAGACAGACAAGACAGACAAGACAGACAAGACAGACAAGACAGACAAGACAGACAAGACAGACAAGACAGACAAGACAGACAAGACAGACAAGACAGACAAGACAGACAAGACAGACAAGACAGACAAGACAGACAAGACAGACAAGACAGACAAGACAGACAAGACAGACAAGACAGACAAGACAGACAAGACAGACAAGACAGACAAGACAGACAAGACAGACAAGACAGACAAGACAGACAAGACAGACAAGACAGACAAGACAGACAAGACAGACAAGACAGACAAGACAGACAAGACAGACAAGACAGACAAGACAGACAAGACAGACAAGACAGACAAGACAGACAAGACAGACAAGACAGACAAGACAGACAAGACAGACAAGACAGACAAGACAGACAAGACAGACAAGACAGACAAGACAGACAAGACAGACAAGACAGACAAGACAGACAAGACAGACAAGACAGACAAGACAGACAAGACAGACAAGACAGACAAGACAGACAAGACAGACAAGACAGACAAGACAGACAAGACAGACAAGACAGACAAGACAGACAAGACAGACAAGACAGACAAGACAGACAAGACAGACAAGACAGACAAGACAGACAAGACAGACAAGACAGACAAGACAGACAAGACAGACAAGACAGACAAGACAGACAAGACAGACAAGACAGACAAGACAGACAAGACAGACAAGACAGACAAGACAGACAAGACAGACAAGACAGACAAGACAGACAAGACAGACAAGACAGACAAGACAGACAAGACAGACAAGACAGACAAGACAGACAAGACAGACAAGACAGACAAGACAGACAAGACAGACAAGACAGACAAGACAGACAAGACAGACAAGACAGACAAGACAGACAAGACAGACAAGACAGACAAGACAGACAAGACAGACAAGACAGACAAGACAGACAAGACAGACAAGACAGACAAGACAGACAAGACAGACAAGACAGACAAGACAGACAAGACAGACAAGACAGACAAGACAGACAAGACAGACAAGACAGACAAGACAGACAAGACAGACAAGACAGACAAGACAGACAAGACAGACAAGACAGACAAGACAGACAAGACAGACAAGACAGACAAGACAGACAAGACAGACAAGACAGACAAGACAGACAAGACAGACAAGACAGACAAGACAGACAAGACAGACAAGACAGACAAGACAGACAAGACAGACAAGACAGACAAGACAGACAAGACAGACAAGACAGACAAGACAGACAAGACAGACAAGACAGACAAGACAGACAAGACAGACAAGACAGACAAGACAGACAAGACAGACAAGACAGACAAGACAGACAAGACAGACAAGACAGACAAGACAGACAAGACAGACAAGACAGACAAGACAGACAAGACAGACAAGACAGACAAGACAGACAAGACAGACAAGACAGACAAGACAGACAAGACAGACAAGACAGACAAGACAGACAAGACAGACAAGACAGACAAGACAGACAAGACAGACAAGACAGACAAGACAGACAAGACAGACAAGACAGACAAGACAGACAAGACAGACAAGACAGACAAGACAGACAAGACAGACAAGACAGACAAGACAGACAAGACAGACAAGACAGACAAGACAGACAAGACAGACAAGACAGACAAGACAGACAAGACAGACAAGACAGACAAGACAGACAAGACAGACAAGACAGACAAGACAGACAAGACAGACAAGACAGACAAGACAGACAAGACAGACAAGACAGACAAGACAGACAAGACAGACAAGACAGACAAGACAGACAAGACAGACAAGACAGACAAGACAGACAAGACAGACAAGACAGACAAGACAGACAAGACAGACAAGACAGACAAGACAGACAAGACAGACAAGACAGACAAGACAGACAAGACAGACAAGACAGACAAGACAGACAAGACAGACAAGACAGACAAGACAGACAAGACAGACAAGACAGACAAGACAGACAAGACAGACAAGACAGACAAGACAGACAAGACAGACAAGACAGACAAGACAGACAAGACAGACAAGACAGACAAGACAGACAAGACAGACAAGACAGACAAGACAGACAAGACAGACAAGACAGACAAGACAGACAAGACAGACAAGACAGACAAGACAGACAAGACAGACAAGACAGACAAGACAGACAAGACAGACAAGACAGACAAGACAGACAAGACAGACAAGACAGACAAGACAGACAAGACAGACAAGACAGACAAGACAGACAAGACAGACAAGACAGACAAGACAGACAAGACAGACAAGACAGACAAGACAGACAAGACAGACAAGACAGACAAGACAGACAAGACAGACAAGACAGACAAGACAGACAAGACAGACAAGACAGACAAGACAGACAAGACAGACAAGACAGACAAGACAGACAAGACAGACAAGACAGACAAGACAGACAAGACAGACAAGACAGACAAGACAGACAAGACAGACAAGACAGACAAGACAGACAAGACAGACAAGACAGACAAGACAGACAAGACAGACAAGACAGACAAGACAGACAAGACAGACAAGACAGACAAGACAGACAAGACAGACAAGACAGACAAGACAGACAAGACAGACAAGACAGACAAGACAGACAAGACAGACAAGACAGACAAGACAGACAAGACAGACAAGACAGACAAGACAGACAAGACAGACAAGACAGACAAGACAGACAAGACAGACAAGACAGACAAGACAGACAAGACAGACAAGACAGACAAGACAGACAAGACAGACAAGACAGACAAGACAGACAAGACAGACAAGACAGACAAGACAGACAAGACAGACAAGACAGACAAGACAGACAAGACAGACAAGACAGACAAGACAGACAAGACAGACAAGACAGACAAGACAGACAAGACAGACAAGACAGACAAGACAGACAAGACAGACAAGACAGACAAGACAGACAAGACAGACAAGACAGACAAGACAGACAAGACAGACAAGACAGACAAGACAGACAAGACAGACAAGACAGACAAGACAGACAAGACAGACAAGACAGACAAGACAGACAAGACAGACAAGACAGACAAGACAGACAAGACAGACAAGACAGACAAGACAGACAAGACAGACAAGACAGACAAGACAGACAAGACAGACAAGACAGACAAGACAGACAAGACAGACAAGACAGACAAGACAGACAAGACAGACAAGACAGACAAGACAGACAAGACAGACAAGACAGACAAGACAGACAAGACAGACAAGACAGACAAGACAGACAAGACAGACAAGACAGACAAGACAGACAAGACAGACAAGACAGACAAGACAGACAAGACAGACAAGACAGACAAGACAGACAAGACAGACAAGACAGACAAGACAGACAAGACAGACAAGACAGACAAGACAGACAAGACAGACAAGACAGACAAGACAGACAAGACAGACAAGACAGACAAGACAGACAAGACAGACAAGACAGACAAGACAGACAAGACAGACAAGACAGACAAGACAGACAAGACAGACAAGACAGACAAGACAGACAAGACAGACAAGACAGACAAGACAGACAAGACAGACAAGACAGACAAGACAGACAAGACAGACAAGACAGACAAGACAGACAAGACAGACAAGACAGACAAGACAGACAAGACAGACAAGACAGACAAGACAGACAAGACAGACAAGACAGACAAGACAGACAAGACAGACAAGACAGACAAGACAGACAAGACAGACAAGACAGACAAGACAGACAAGACAGACAAGACAGACAAGACAGACAAGACAGACAAGACAGACAAGACAGACAAGACAGACAAGACAGACAAGACAGACAAGACAGACAAGACAGACAAGACAGACAAGACAGACAAGACAGACAAGACAGACAAGACAGACAAGACAGACAAGACAGACAAGACAGACAAGACAGACAAGACAGACAAGACAGACAAGACAGACAAGACAGACAAGACAGACAAGACAGACAAGACAGACAAGACAGACAAGACAGACAAGACAGACAAGACAGACAAGACAGACAAGACAGACAAGACAGACAAGACAGACAAGACAGACAAGACAGACAAGACAGACAAGACAGACAAGACAGACAAGACAGACAAGACAGACAAGACAGACAAGACAGACAAGACAGACAAGACAGACAAGACAGACAAGACAGACAAGACAGACAAGACAGACAAGACAGACAAGACAGACAAGACAGACAAGACAGACAAGACAGACAAGACAGACAAGACAGACAAGACAGACAAGACAGACAAGACAGACAAGACAGACAAGACAGACAAGACAGACAAGACAGACAAGACAGACAAGACAGACAAGACAGACAAGACAGACAAGACAGACAAGACAGACAAGACAGACAAGACAGACAAGACAGACAAGACAGACAAGACAGACAAGACAGACAAGACAGACAAGACAGACAAGACAGACAAGACAGACAAGACAGACAAGACAGACAAGACAGACAAGACAGACAAGACAGACAAGACAGACAAGACAGACAAGACAGACAAGACAGACAAGACAGACAAGACAGACAAGACAGACAAGACAGACAAGACAGACAAGACAGACAAGACAGACAAGACAGACAAGACAGACAAGACAGACAAGACAGACAAGACAGACAAGACAGACAAGACAGACAAGACAGACAAGACAGACAAGACAGACAAGACAGACAAGACAGACAAGACAGACAAGACAGACAAGACAGACAAGACAGACAAGACAGACAAGACAGACAAGACAGACAAGACAGACAAGACAGACAAGACAGACAAGACAGACAAGACAGACAAGACAGACAAGACAGACAAGACAGACAAGACAGACAAGACAGACAAGACAGACAAGACAGACAAGACAGACAAGACAGACAAGACAGACAAGACAGACAAGACAGACAAGACAGACAAGACAGACAAGACAGACAAGACAGACAAGACAGACAAGACAGACAAGACAGACAAGACAGACAAGACAGACAAGACAGACAAGACAGACAAGACAGACAAGACAGACAAGACAGACAAGACAGACAAGACAGACAAGACAGACAAGACAGACAAGACAGACAAGACAGACAAGACAGACAAGACAGACAAGACAGACAAGACAGACAAGACAGACAAGACAGACAAGACAGACAAGACAGACAAGACAGACAAGACAGACAAGACAGACAAGACAGACAAGACAGACAAGACAGACAAGACAGACAAGACAGACAAGACAGACAAGACAGACAAGACAGACAAGACAGACAAGACAGACAAGACAGACAAGACAGACAAGACAGACAAGACAGACAAGACAGACAAGACAGACAAGACAGACAAGACAGACAAGACAGACAAGACAGACAAGACAGACAAGACAGACAAGACAGACAAGACAGACAAGACAGACAAGACAGACAAGACAGACAAGACAGACAAGACAGACAAGACAGACAAGACAGACAAGACAGACAAGACAGACAAGACAGACAAGACAGACAAGACAGACAAGACAGACAAGACAGACAAGACAGACAAGACAGACAAGACAGACAAGACAGACAAGACAGACAAGACAGACAAGACAGACAAGACAGACAAGACAGACAAGACAGACAAGACAGACAAGACAGACAAGACAGACAAGACAGACAAGACAGACAAGACAGACAAGACAGACAAGACAGACAAGACAGACAAGACAGACAAGACAGACAAGACAGACAAGACAGACAAGACAGACAAGACAGACAAGACAGACAAGACAGACAAGACAGACAAGACAGACAAGACAGACAAGACAGACAAGACAGACAAGACAGACAAGACAGACAAGACAGACAAGACAGACAAGACAGACAAGACAGACAAGACAGACAAGACAGACAAGACAGACAAGACAGACAAGACAGACAAGACAGACAAGACAGACAAGACAGACAAGACAGACAAGACAGACAAGACAGACAAGACAGACAAGACAGACAAGACAGACAAGACAGACAAGACAGACAAGACAGACAAGACAGACAAGACAGACAAGACAGACAAGACAGACAAGACAGACAAGACAGACAAGACAGACAAGACAGACAAGACAGACAAGACAGACAAGACAGACAAGACAGACAAGACAGACAAGACAGACAAGACAGACAAGACAGACAAGACAGACAAGACAGACAAGACAGACAAGACAGACAAGACAGACAAGACAGACAAGACAGACAAGACAGACAAGACAGACAAGACAGACAAGACAGACAAGACAGACAAGACAGACAAGACAGACAAGACAGACAAGACAGACAAGACAGACAAGACAGACAAGACAGACAAGACAGACAAGACAGACAAGACAGACAAGACAGACAAGACAGACAAGACAGACAAGACAGACAAGACAGACAAGACAGACAAGACAGACAAGACAGACAAGACAGACAAGACAGACAAGACAGACAAGACAGACAAGACAGACAAGACAGACAAGACAGACAAGACAGACAAGACAGACAAGACAGACAAGACAGACAAGACAGACAAGACAGACAAGACAGACAAGACAGACAAGACAGACAAGACAGACAAGACAGACAAGACAGACAAGACAGACAAGACAGACAAGACAGACAAGACAGACAAGACAGACAAGACAGACAAGACAGACAAGACAGACAAGACAGACAAGACAGACAAGACAGACAAGACAGACAAGACAGACAAGACAGACAAGACAGACAAGACAGACAAGACAGACAAGACAGACAAGACAGACAAGACAGACAAGACAGACAAGACAGACAAGACAGACAAGACAGACAAGACAGACAAGACAGACAAGACAGACAAGACAGACAAGACAGACAAGACAGACAAGACAGACAAGACAGACAAGACAGACAAGACAGACAAGACAGACAAGACAGACAAGACAGACAAGACAGACAAGACAGACAAGACAGACAAGACAGACAAGACAGACAAGACAGACAAGACAGACAAGACAGACAAGACAGACAAGACAGACAAGACAGACAAGACAGACAAGACAGACAAGACAGACAAGACAGACAAGACAGACAAGACAGACAAGACAGACAAGACAGACAAGACAGACAAGACAGACAAGACAGACAAGACAGACAAGACAGACAAGACAGACAAGACAGACAAGACAGACAAGACAGACAAGACAGACAAGACAGACAAGACAGACAAGACAGACAAGACAGACAAGACAGACAAGACAGACAAGACAGACAAGACAGACAAGACAGACAAGACAGACAAGACAGACAAGACAGACAAGACAGACAAGACAGACAAGACAGACAAGACAGACAAGACAGACAAGACAGACAAGACAGACAAGACAGACAAGACAGACAAGACAGACAAGACAGACAAGACAGACAAGACAGACAAGACAGACAAGACAGACAAGACAGACAAGACAGACAAGACAGACAAGACAGACAAGACAGACAAGACAGACAAGACAGACAAGACAGACAAGACAGACAAGACAGACAAGACAGACAAGACAGACAAGACAGACAAGACAGACAAGACAGACAAGACAGACAAGACAGACAAGACAGACAAGACAGACAAGACAGACAAGACAGACAAGACAGACAAGACAGACAAGACAGACAAGACAGACAAGACAGACAAGACAGACAAGACAGACAAGACAGACAAGACAGACAAGACAGACAAGACAGACAAGACAGACAAGACAGACAAGACAGACAAGACAGACAAGACAGACAAGACAGACAAGACAGACAAGACAGACAAGACAGACAAGACAGACAAGACAGACAAGACAGACAAGACAGACAAGACAGACAAGACAGACAAGACAGACAAGACAGACAAGACAGACAAGACAGACAAGACAGACAAGACAGACAAGACAGACAAGACAGACAAGACAGACAAGACAGACAAGACAGACAAGACAGACAAGACAGACAAGACAGACAAGACAGACAAGACAGACAAGACAGACAAGACAGACAAGACAGACAAGACAGACAAGACAGACAAGACAGACAAGACAGACAAGACAGACAAGACAGACAAGACAGACAAGACAGACAAGACAGACAAGACAGACAAGACAGACAAGACAGACAAGACAGACAAGACAGACAAGACAGACAAGACAGACAAGACAGACAAGACAGACAAGACAGACAAGACAGACAAGACAGACAAGACAGACAAGACAGACAAGACAGACAAGACAGACAAGACAGACAAGACAGACAAGACAGACAAGACAGACAAGACAGACAAGACAGACAAGACAGACAAGACAGACAAGACAGACAAGACAGACAAGACAGACAAGACAGACAAGACAGACAAGACAGACAAGACAGACAAGACAGACAAGACAGACAAGACAGACAAGACAGACAAGACAGACAAGACAGACAAGACAGACAAGACAGACAAGACAGACAAGACAGACAAGACAGACAAGACAGACAAGACAGACAAGACAGACAAGACAGACAAGACAGACAAGACAGACAAGACAGACAAGACAGACAAGACAGACAAGACAGACAAGACAGACAAGACAGACAAGACAGACAAGACAGACAAGACAGACAAGACAGACAAGACAGACAAGACAGACAAGACAGACAAGACAGACAAGACAGACAAGACAGACAAGACAGACAAGACAGACAAGACAGACAAGACAGACAAGACAGACAAGACAGACAAGACAGACAAGACAGACAAGACAGACAAGACAGACAAGACAGACAAGACAGACAAGACAGACAAGACAGACAAGACAGACAAGACAGACAAGACAGACAAGACAGACAAGACAGACAAGACAGACAAGACAGACAAGACAGACAAGACAGACAAGACAGACAAGACAGACAAGACAGACAAGACAGACAAGACAGACAAGACAGACAAGACAGACAAGACAGACAAGACAGACAAGACAGACAAGACAGACAAGACAGACAAGACAGACAAGACAGACAAGACAGACAAGACAGACAAGACAGACAAGACAGACAAGACAGACAAGACAGACAAGACAGACAAGACAGACAAGACAGACAAGACAGACAAGACAGACAAGACAGACAAGACAGACAAGACAGACAAGACAGACAAGACAGACAAGACAGACAAGACAGACAAGACAGACAAGACAGACAAGACAGACAAGACAGACAAGACAGACAAGACAGACAAGACAGACAAGACAGACAAGACAGACAAGACAGACAAGACAGACAAGACAGACAAGACAGACAAGACAGACAAGACAGACAAGACAGACAAGACAGACAAGACAGACAAGACAGACAAGACAGACAAGACAGACAAGACAGACAAGACAGACAAGACAGACAAGTCAGACAAGACAGACAAGACAGACAAGACAGACAAGACAGACAAGACAGACAAGACAGACAAGACAGACAAGACAGACAAGACAGACAAGACAGACAAGACAGACAAGACAGACAAGACAGACAAGACAGACAAGACAGACAAGACAGACAAGACAGACAAGACAGACAAGACAGACAAGACAGACAAGACAGACAAGACAGACAAGACAGACAAGACAGACAAGACAGACAAGACAGACAAGACAGACAAGACAGACAAGACAGACAAGACAGACAAGACAGACAAGACAGACAAGACAGACAAGACAGACAAGACAGACAAGACAGACAAGACAGACAAGACAGACAAGACAGACAAGACAGACAAGACAGACAAGACAGACAAGACAGACAAGACAGACAAGACAGACAAGACAGACAAGACAGACAAGACAGACAAGACAGACAAGACAGACAAGACAGACAAGACAGACAAGACAGACAAGACAGACAAGACAGACAAGACAGACAAGACAGACAAGACAGACAAGACAGACAAGACAGACAAGACAGACAAGACAGACAAGACAGACAAGACAGACAAGACAGACAAGACAGACAAGACAGACAAGACAGACAAGACAGACAAGACAGACAAGACAGACAAGACAGACAAGACAGACAAGACAGACAAGACAGACAAGACAGACAAGAGAGACAAGACTAGACAGACAAGACTAGACAGACAAGACTAGACAGACAAGACTAGACAGACAAGACTAGACAGACAAGACTAGACAGACTAGACTAGACAGACAAGACTTGACAGACAAGACTAGACAGACAAGACTAGACAGGCAAGACTAGACAGACAAGACTAGACAGACAAGACTAGACAGACAAGACTAGACAGACAAGACTAGACAGAGAAGACTAGACAGACAAGACTAGACAGACAAGACTAGACAGACAAGACTAGACAGACAAGAGTAGACAGGCAAGATTAGACAGACAAGACTAGACAGACAAGACTAGACAGACAAGACTAGACAGACAAGACTAGACAGACAAGACTAGACAGACAAGACTAGACAGACTAGACTAGACAGACAAGACTTGACAGACAAGACTAGACAGACAAGACTAGACAGGAAAGACTAGACAGACAAGACTAGACAGACAAGACTAGACAGACAAGACTAGACAGACAAGACTAGACAGACAAGACTAGACAGACAAGACTAGACAGACAAGACTAGACAGACAAGATTGGACAGACAAGACTAGACAGACAAGAGAAGACAGACATGAGTAGACAGGCAAGACTAGACAGACAAGACTAGACAGACAAGACTAGACAGACAAAACTAGACAGACAAAACTAGACAGACAAGACTAGACAGACAAGACTAGACAGACAAGACTAGACAGACTAGACTAGACAGACAAGACTTGACAGACAAGACTAGACAGACAAGACTAGACAGGCAAGACTAGACAGACAAGACAAGACAGACAAGACAGACAAGACAGACAAGACAGACAAGACAGACAAGACAGACAAGACAGACAAGACAGACAAGACAGACAAGACAGACAAGACAGACAAGACAGACAAGACAGACAAGACAGACAAGACAGACAAGACAGACAAGACAGACAAGACAGACAAGACAGACAAGACAGACAAGACAGACAAGACAGACAAGACAGACAAGACAGACAAGACAGACAAGACAGACAAGACAGACAAGACAGACAAGACAGACAAGACAGACAAGACAGACAAGACAGACAAGACAGACAAGACAGACAAGACAGACAAGACAGACAAGACAGACAAGACAGACAAGACAGACAAGACAGACAAGACAGACAAGACAGACAAGACAGACAAGACAGACAAGACAGACAAGACAGACAAGACAGACAAGACAGACAAGACAGACAAGACAGACAAGACAGACAAGACAGACAAGACAGACAAGACAGACAAGACAGACAAGACAGACAAGACAGACAAGACAGACAAGACAGACAAGACAGACAAGACAGACAAGACAGACAAGACAGACAAGACAGACAAGACAGACAAGACAGACAAGACAGACAAGACAGACAAGACAGACAAGACAGACAAGACAGACAAGACAGACAAGACAGACAAGACAGACAAGACAGACAAGACAGACAAGACAGACAAGACAGACAAGACAGACAAGACAGACAAGACAGACAAGACAGACAAGACAGACAAGACAGACAAGACAGACAAGACAGACAAGACAGACAAGACAGACAAGACAGACAAGACAGACAAGACAGACAAGACAGACAAGACAGACAAGACAGACAAGACAGACAAGACAGACAAGACAGACAAGACAGACAAGACAGACAAGACAGACAAGACAGACAAGACAGACAAGACAGACAAGACAGACAAGACAGACAAGACAGACAAGACAGACAAGACAGACAAGACAGACAAGACAGACAAGACAGACAAGACAGACAAGACAGACAAGACAGACAAGACAGACAAGACAGACAAGACAGACAAGACAGACAAGACAGACAAGACAGACAAGACAGACAAGACAGACAAGACAGACAAGACAGACAAGACAGACAAGACAGACAAGACAGACAAGACAGACAAGACAGACAAGACAGACAAGACAGACAAGACAGACAAGACAGACAAGACAGACAAGACAGACAAGACAGACAAGACAGACAAGACAGACAAGACAGACAAGACAGACAAGACAGACAAGACAGACAAGACAGACAAGACAGACAAGACAGACAAGACAGACAAGACAGACAAGACAGACAAGACAGACAAGACAGACAAGACAGACAAGACAGACAAGACAGACAAGACAGACAAGACAGACAAGACAGACAAGACAGACAAGACAGACAAGACAGACAAGACAGACAAGACAGACAAGACAGACAAGACAGACAAGACAGACAAGACAGACAAGACAGACAAGACAGACAAGACAGACAAGACAGACAAGACAGACAAGACAGACAAGACAGACAAGACAGACAAGACAGACAAGACAGACAAGACAGACAAGACAGACAAGACAGACAAGACAGACAAGACAGACAAGACAGACAAGACAGACAAGACAGACAAGACAGACAAGACAGACAAGACAGACAAGACAGACAAGACAGACAAGACAGACAAGACAGACAAGACAGACAAGACAGACAAGACAGACAAGACAGACAAGACAGACAAGACAGACAAGACAGACAAGACAGACAAGACAGACAAGACAGACAAGACAGACAAGACAGACAAGACAGACAAGACAGACAAGACAGACAAGACAGACAAGACAGACAAGACAGACAAGACAGACAAGACAGACAAGACAGACAAGACAGACAAGACAGACAAGACAGACAAGACAGACAAGACAGACAAGACAGACAAGACAGACAAGACAGACAAGACAGACAAGACAGACAAGACAGACAAGACAGACAAGACAGACAAGACAGACAAGACAGACAAGACAGACAAGACAGACAAGACAGACAAGACAGACAAGACAGACAAGACAGACAAGACAGACAAGACAGACAAGACAGACAAGACAGACAAGACAGACAAGACAGACAAGACAGACAAGACAGACAAGACAGACAAGACAGACAAGACAGACAAGACAGACAAGACAGACAAGACAGACAAGACAGACAAGACAGACAAGACAGACAAGACAGACAAGACAGACAAGACAGACAAGACAGACAAGACAGACAAGACAGACAAGACAGACAAGACAGACAAGACAGACAAGACAGACAAGACAGACAAGACAGACAAGACAGACAAGACAGACAAGACAGACAAGACAGACAAGACAGACAAGACAGACAAGACAGACAAGACAGACAAGACAGACAAGACAGACAAGACAGACAAGACAGACAAGACAGACAAGACAGACAAGACAGACAAGACAGACAAGACAGACAAGACAGACAAGACAGACAAGACAGACAAGACAGACAAGACAGACAAGACAGACAAGACAGACAAGACAGACAAGACAGACAAGACAGACAAGACAGACAAGACAGACAAGACAGACAAGACAGACAAGACAGACAAGACAGACAAGACAGACAAGACAGACAAGACAGACAAGACAGACAAGACAGACAAGACAGACAAGACAGACAAGACAGACAAGACAGACAAGACAGACAAGACAGACAAGACAGACAAGACAGACAAGACAGACAAGACAGACAAGACAGACAAGACAGACAAGACAGACAAGACAGACAAGACAGACAAGACAGACAAGACAGACAAGACAGACAAGACAGACAAGACAGACAAGACAGACAAGACAGACAAGACAGACAAGACAGACAAGACAGACAAGACAGACAAGACAGACAAGACAGACAAGACAGACAAGACAGACAAGACAGACAAGACAGACAAGACAGACAAGACAGACAAGACAGACAAGACAGACAAGACAGACAAGACAGACAAGACAGACAAGACAGACAAGACAGACAAGACAGACAAGACAGACAAGACAGACAAGACAGACAAGACAGACAAGACAGACAAGACAGACAAGACAGACAAGACAGACAAGACAGACAAGACAGACAAGACAGACAAGACAGACAAGACAGACAAGACAGACAAGACAGACAAGACAGACAAGACAGACAAGACAGACAAGACAGACAAGACAGACAAGACAGACAAGACAGACAAGACAGACAAGACAGACAAGACAGACAAGACAGACAAGACAGACAAGACAGACAAGACAGACAAGACAGACAAGACAGACAAGACAGACAAGACAGACAAGACAGACAAGACAGACAAGACAGACAAGACAGACAAGACAGACAAGACAGACAAGACAGACAAGACAGACAAGACAGACAAGACAGACAAGACAGACAAGACAGACAAGACAGACAAGACAGACAAGACAGACAAGACAGACAAGACAGACAAGACAGACAAGACAGACAAGACAGACAAGACAGACAAGACAGACAAGACAGACAAGACAGACAAGACAGACAAGACAGACAAGACAGACAAGACAGACAAGACAGACAAGACAGACAAGACAGACAAGACAGACAAGACAGACAAGACAGACAAGACAGACAAGACAGACAAGACAGACAAGACAGACAAGACAGACAAGACAGACAAGACAGACAAGACAGACAAGACAGACAAGACAGACAAGACAGACAAGACAGACAAGACAGACAAGACAGACAAGACAGACAAGACAGACAAGACAGACAAGACAGACAAGACAGACAAGACAGACAAGACAGACAAGACAGACAAGACAGACAAGACAGACAAGACAGACAAGACAGACAAGACAGACAAGACAGACAAGACAGACAAGACAGACAAGACAGACAAGACAGACAAGACAGACAAGACAGACAAGACAGACAAGACAGACAAGACAGACAAGACAGACAAGACAGACAAGACAGACAAGACAGACAAGACAGACAAGACAGACAAGACAGACAAGACAGACAAGACAGACAAGACAGACAAGACAGACAAGACAGACAAGACAGACAAGACAGACAAGACAGACAAGACAGACAAGACAGACAAGACAGACAAGACAGACAAGACAGACAAGACAGACAAGACAGACAAGACAGACAAGACAGACAAGACAGACAAGACAGACAAGACAGACAAGACAGACAAGACAGACAAGACAGACAAGACAGACAAGACAGACAAGACAGACAAGACAGACAAGACAGACAAGACAGACAAGACAGACAAGACAGACAAGACAGACAAGACAGACAAGACAGACAAGACAGACAAGACAGACAAGACAGACAAGACAGACAAGACAGACAAGACAGACAAGACAGACAAGACAGACAAGACAGACAAGACAGACAAGACAGACAAGACAGACAAGACAGACAAGACAGACAAGACAGACAAGACAGACAAGACAGACAAGACAGACAAGACAGACAAGACAGACAAGACAGACAAGACAGACAAGACAGACAAGACAGACAAGACAGACAAGACAGACAAGACAGACAAGACAGACAAGACAGACAAGACAGACAAGACAGACAAGACAGACAAGACAGACAAGACAGACAAGACAGACAAGACAGACAAGACAGACAAGACAGACAAGACAGACAAGACAGACAAGACAGACAAGACAGACAAGACAGACAAGACAGACAAGACAGACAAGACAGACAAGACAGACAAGACAGACAAGACAGACAAGACAGACAAGACAGACAAGACAGACAAGACAGACAAGACAGACAAGACAGACAAGACAGACAAGACAGACAAGACAGACAAGACAGACAAGACAGACAAGACAGACAAGACAGACAAGACAGACAAGACAGACAAGACAGACAAGACAGACAAGACAGACAAGACAGACAAGACAGACAAGACAGACAAGACAGACAAGACAGACAAGACAGACAAGACAGACAAGACAGACAAGACAGACAAGACAGACAAGACAGACAAGACAGACAAGACAGACAAGACAGACAAGACAGACAAGACAGACAAGACAGACAAGACAGACAAGACAGACAAGACAGACAAGACAGACAAGACAGACAAGAGAGACAAGACTAGACAGACAAGACTAGACAGACAAGACTAGACAGACAAGACTAGACAGACAAGACTAGACAGACAAGACTAGACAGACTAGACTAGACAGACAAGACTTGACAGACAAGACTAGACAGACAAGACTAGACAGGCAAGACTAGACAGACAAGACTAGACAGACAAGACTAGACAGACAAGACTAGACAGACAAGACTAGACAGACAAGACTAGACAGACAAGACTAGACAGACAAGACTAGACAGACAAGACTAGACAGACAAGAGTAGACAGGCAAGATTAGACAGACAAGACTAGACAGACAAGACTAGACAGACAAGACTAGACAGACAAGACTAGACAGACAAGACTAGACAGACAAGACTAGACAGACTAGACTAGACAGACAAGACTTGACAGACAAGACTAGACAGACAAGACTAGACAGGAAAGACTAGACAGACAAGACTAGACAGACAAGACTAGACAGACAAGACTAGACAGACAAGACTAGACAGACAAGACTAGACAGACAAGACTAGACAGACAAGACTAGACAGACAAGATTGGACAGACAAGACTAGACAGACAAGAGAAGACAGACATGAGTAGACAGGCAAGACTAGACAGACAAGACTAGACAGACAAGACTAGACAGACAAAACTAGACAGACAAAACTAGACAGACAAGACTAGACAGACAAGACTAGACAGACAAGACTAGACAGACTAGACTAGACAGACAAGACTTGACTGACAAGACTAGACAGACAAGACTAGACAGACAAGACTAGACAGACAAGACAAGACAGACAAGACAGACAAGACAGACAAGACAGACAAGACAGACAAGACAGACAAGACAGACAAGACAGACAAGACAGACAAGACAGACAAGACAGACAAGACAGACAAGACAGACAAGACAGACAAGACAGACAAGACAGACAAGACAGACAAGACAGACAAGACAGACAAGACAGACAAGACAGACAAGACAGACAAGACAGACAAGACAGACAAGACAGACAAGACAGACAAGACAGACAAGACAGACAAGACAGACAAGACAGACAAGACAGACAAGACAGACAAGACAGACAAGACAGACAAGACAGACAAGACAGACAAGACAGACAAGACAGACAAGACAGACAAGACAGACAAGACAGACAAGACAGACAAGACAGACAAGACAGACAAGACAGACAAGACAGACAAGACAGACAAGACAGACAAGACAGACAAGACAGACAAGACAGACAAGACAGACAAGACAGACAAGACAGACAAGACAGACAAGACAGACAAGACAGACAAGACAGACAAGACAGACAAGACAGACAAGACAGACAAGACAGACAAGACAGACAAGACAGACAAGACAGACAAGACAGACAAGACAGACAAGACAGACAAGACAGACAAGACAGACAAGACAGACAAGACAGACAAGACAGACAAGACAGACAAGACAGACAAGACAGACAAGACAGACAAGACAGACAAGACAGACAAGACAGACAAGACAGACAAGACAGACAAGACAGACAAGACAGACAAGACAGACAAGACAGACAAGACAGACAAGACAGACAAGACAGACAAGACAGACAAGACAGACAAGACAGACAAGACAGACAAGACAGACAAGACAGACAAGACAGACAAGACAGACAAGACAGACAAGACAGACAAGACAGACAAGACAGACAAGACAGACAAGACAGACAAGACAGACAAGACAGACAAGACAGACAAGACAGACAAGACAGACAAGACAGACAAGACAGACAAGACAGACAAGACAGACAAGACAGACAAGACAGACAAGACAGACAAGACAGACAAGACAGACAAGACAGACAAGACAGACAAGACAGACAAGACAGACAAGACAGACAAGACAGACAAGACAGACAAGACAGACAAGACAGACAAGACAGACAAGACAGACAAGACAGACAAGACAGACAAGACAGACAAGACAGACAAGACAGACAAGACAGACAAGACAGACAAGACAGACAAGACAGACAAGACAGACAAGACAGACAAGACAGACAAGACAGACAAGACAGACAAGACAGACAAGACAGACAAGACAGACAAGACAGACAAGACAGACAAGACAGACAAGACAGACAAGACAGACAAGACAGACAAGACAGACAAGACAGACAAGACAGACAAGACAGACAAGACAGACAAGACAGACAAGACAGACAAGACAGACAAGACAGACAAGACAGACAAGACAGACAAGACAGACAAGACAGACAAGACAGACAAGACAGACAAGACAGACAAGACAGACAAGACAGACAAGACAGACAAGACAGACAAGACAGACAAGACAGACAAGACAGACAAGACAGACAAGACAGACAAGACAGACAAGACAGACAAGACAGACAAGACAGACAAGACAGACAAGACAGACAAGACAGACAAGACAGACAAGACAGACAAGACAGACAAGACAGACAAGACAGACAAGACAGACAAGACAGACAAGACAGACAAGACAGACAAGACAGACAAGACAGACAAGACAGACAAGACAGACAAGACAGACAAGACAGACAAGACAGACAAGACAGACAAGACAGACAAGACAGACAAGACAGACAAGACAGACAAGACAGACAAGACAGACAAGACAGACAAGACAGACAAGACAGACAAGACAGACAAGACAGACAAGACAGACAAGACAGACAAGACAGACAAGACAGACAAGACAGACAAGACAGACAAGACAGACAAGACAGACAAGACAGACAAGACAGACAAGACAGACAAGACAGACAAGACAGACAAGACAGACAAGACAGACAAGACAGACAAGACAGACAAGACAGACAAGACAGACAAGACAGACAAGACAGACAAGACAGACAAGACAGACAAGACAGACAAGACAGACAAGACAGACAAGACAGACAAGACAGACAAGACAGACAAGACAGACAAGACAGACAAGACAGACAAGACAGACAAGACAGACAAGACAGACAAGACAGACAAGACAGACAAGACAGACAAGACAGACAAGACAGACAAGACAGACAAGACAGACAAGACAGACAAGACAGACAAGACAGACAAGACAGACAAGACAGACAAGACAGACAAGACAGACAAGACAGACAAGACAGACAAGACAGACAAGACAGACAAGACAGACAAGACAGACAAGACAGACAAGACAGACAAGACAGACAAGACAGACAAGACAGACAAGACAGACAAGACAGACAAGACAGACAAGACAGACAAGACAGACAAGACAGACAAGACAGACAAGACAGACAAGACAGACAAGACAGACAAGACAGACAAGACAGACAAGACAGACAAGACAGACAAGACAGACAAGACAGACAAGACAGACAAGACAGACAAGACAGACAAGACAGACAAGACAGACAAGACAGACAAGACAGACAAGACAGACAAGACAGACAAGACAGACAAGACAGACAAGACAGACAAGACAGACAAGACAGACAAGACAGACAAGACAGACAAGACAGACAAGACAGACAAGACAGACAAGACAGACAAGACAGACAAGACAGACAAGACAGACAAGACAGACAAGACAGACAAGACAGACAAGACAGACAAGACAGACAAGACAGACAAGACAGACAAGACAGACAAGACAGACAAGACAGACAAGACAGACAAGACAGACAAGACAGACAAGACAGACAAGACAGACAAGACAGACAAGACAGACAAGACAGACAAGACAGACAAGACAGACAAGACAGACAAGACAGACAAGACAGACAAGACAGACAAGACAGACAAGACAGACAAGACAGACAAGACAGACAAGACAGACAAGACAGACAAGACAGACAAGACAGACAAGACAGACAAGACAGACAAGACAGACAAGACAGACAAGACAGACAAGACAGACAAGACAGACAAGACAGACAAGACAGACAAGACAGACAAGACAGACAAGACAGACAAGACAGACAAGACAGACAAGACAGACAAGACAGACAAGACAGACAAGACAGACAAGACAGACAAGACAGACAAGACAGACAAGACAGACAAGACAGACAAGACAGACAAGACAGACAAGACAGACAAGACAGACAAGACAGACAAGACAGACAAGACAGACAAGACAGACAAGACAGACAAGACAGACAAGACAGACAAGACAGACAAGACAGACAAGACAGACAAGACAGACAAGACAGACAAGACAGACAAGACAGACAAGACAGACAAGACAGACAAGACAGACAAGACAGACAAGACAGACAAGACAGACAAGACAGACAAGACAGACAAGACAGACAAGACAGACAAGACAGACAAGACAGACAAGACAGACAAGACAGACAAGACAGACAAGACAGACAAGACAGACAAGACAGACAAGACAGACAAGACAGACAAGACAGACAAGACAGACAAGACAGACAAGACAGACAAGACAGACAAGACAGACAAGACAGACAAGACAGACAAGACAGACAAGACAGACAAGACAGACAAGACAGACAAGACAGACAAGACAGACAAGACAGACAAGACAGACAAGACAGACAAGACAGACAAGACAGACAAGACAGACAAGACAGACAAGACAGACAAGACAGACAAGACAGACAAGACAGACAAGACAGACAAGACAGACAAGACAGACAAGACAGACAAGACAGACAAGACAGACAAGACAGACAAGACAGACAAGACAGACAAGACAGACAAGACAGACAAGACAGACAAGACAGACAAGACAGACAAGACAGACAAGACAGACAAGACAGACAAGACAGACAAGACAGACAAGACAGACAAGACAGACAAGACAGACAAGACAGACAAGACAGACAAGACAGACAAGACAGACAAGACAGACAAGACAGACAAGACAGACAAGACAGACAAGACAGACAAGACAGACAAGACAGACAAGACAGACAAGACAGACAAGACAGACAAGACAGACAAGACAGACAAGACAGACAAGACAGACAAGACAGACAAGACAGACAAGACAGACAAGACAGACAAGACAGACAAGACAGACAAGACAGACAAGACAGACAAGACAGACAAGACAGACAAGACAGACAAGACAGACAAGACAGACAAGACAGACAAGACAGACAAGACAGACAAGACAGACAAGACAGACAAGACAGACAAGACAGACAAGACAGACAAGACAGACAAGACAGACAAGACAGACAAGACAGACAAGACAGACAAGACAGACAAGACAGACAAGACAGACAAGACAGACAAGACAGACAAGACAGACAAGACAGACAAGACAGACAAGACAGACAAGACAGACAAGACAGACAAGACAGACAAGACAGACAAGACAGACAAGACAGACAAGACAGACAAGACAGACAAGACAGACAAGACAGACAAGACAGACAAGACAGACAAGACAGACAAGACAGACAAGACAGACAAGACAGACAAGACAGACAAGACAGACAAGACAGACAAGACAGACAAGACAGACAAGACAGACAAGACAGACAAGACAGACAAGACAGACAAGACAGACAAGACAGACAAGACAGACAAGACAGACAAGACAGACAAGACAGACAAGACAGACAAGACAGACAAGACAGACAAGACAGACAAGACAGACAAGACAGACAAGACAGACAAGACAGACAAGACAGACAAGACAGACAAGACAGACAAGACAGACAAGACAGACAAGACAGACAAGACAGACAAGACAGACAAGACAGACAAGACAGACAAGACAGACAAGACAGACAAGACAGACAAGACAGACAAGACAGACAAGACAGACAAGACAGACAAGACAGACAAGACAGACAAGACAGACAAGACAGACAAGACAGACAAGACAGACAAGACAGACAAGACAGACAAGACAGACAAGACAGACAAGACAGACAAGACAGACAAGACAGACAAGACAGACAAGACAGACAAGACAGACAAGACAGACAAGACAGACAAGACAGACAAGACAGACAAGACAGACAAGACAGACAAGACAGACAAGACAGACAAGACAGACAAGACAGACAAGACAGACAAGACAGACAAGACAGACAAGACAGACAAGACAGACAAGACAGACAAGACAGACAAGACAGACAAGACAGACAAGACAGACAAGACAGACAAGACAGACAAGACAGACAAGACAGACAAGACAGACAAGACAGACAAGACAGACAAGACAGACAAGACAGACAAGACAGACAAGACAGACAAGACAGACAAGACAGACAAGACAGACAAGACAGACAAGACAGACAAGACAGACAAGACAGACAAGACAGACAAGACAGACAAGACAGACAAGACAGACAAGACAGACAAGACAGACAAGACAGACAAGACAGACAAGACAGACAAGACAGACAAGACAGACAAGACAGACAAGACAGACAAGACAGACAAGACAGACAAGACAGACAAGACAGACAAGACAGACAAGACAGACAAGACAGACAAGACAGACAAGACAGACAAGACAGACAAGACAGACAAGACAGACAAGACAGACAAGACAGACAAGACAGACAAGACAGACAAGACAGACAAGACAGACAAGACAGACAAGACAGACAAGACAGACAAGACAGACAAGACAGACAAGACAGACAAGACAGACAAGACAGACAAGACAGACAAGACAGACAAGACAGACAAGACAGACAAGACAGACAAGACAGACAAGACAGACAAGACAGACAAGACAGACAAGACAGACAAGACAGACAAGACAGACAAGACAGACAAGACAGACAAGACAGACAAGACAGACAAGACAGACAAGACAGACAAGACAGACAAGACAGACAAGACAGACAAGACAGACAAGACAGACAAGACAGACAAGACAGACAAGACAGACAAGACAGACAAGACAGACAAGACAGACAAGTCAGACAAGACAGACAAGACAGACAAGACAGACAAGACAGACAAGACAGACAAGACAGACAAGACAGACAAGACAGACAAGACAGACAAGACAGACAAGACAGACAAGACAGACAAGACAGACAAGACAGACAAGACAGACAAGACAGACAAGACAGACAAGACAGACAAGACAGACAAGACAGACAAGACAGACAAGACAGACAAGACAGACAAGACAGACAAGACAGACAAGACAGACAAGACAGACAAGACAGACAAGACAGACAAGACAGACAAGACAGACAAGACAGACAAGACAGACAAGACAGACAAGACAGACAAGACAGACAAGACAGACAAGACAGACAAGACAGACAAGACAGACAAGACAGACAAGACAGACAAGACAGACAAGACAGACAAGACAGACAAGACAGACAAGACAGACAAGACAGACAAGACAGACAAGACAGACAAGACAGACAAGACAGACAAGACAGACAAGACAGACAAGACAGACAAGACAGACAAGACAGACAAGACAGACAAGACAGACAAGACAGACAAGACAGACAAGACAGACAAGACAGACAAGACAGACAAGACAGACAAGACAGACAAGACAGACAAGACAGACAAGACAGACAAGACAGACAAGACAGACAAGACAGACAAGACAGACAAGACAGACAAGACAGACAAGACAGACAAGACAGACAAGACAGACAAGACAGACAAGACAGACAAGACAGACAAGACAGACAAGACAGACAAGACAGACAAGACAGACAAGACAGACAAGACAGACAAGACAGACAAGACAGACAAGACAGACAAGACAGACAAGACAGACAAGACAGACAAGACAGACAAGACAGACAAGACAGACAAGACAGACAAGACAGACAAGACAGACAAGACAGACAAGACAGACAAGACAGACAAGACAGACAAGACAGACAAGACAGACAAGACAGACAAGACAGACAAGACAGACAAGACAGACAAGACAGACAAGACAGACAAGACAGACAAGACAGACAAGACAGACAAGACAGACAAGACAGACAAGACAGACAAGACAGACAAGACAGACAAGACAGACAAGACAGACAAGACAGACAAGACAGACAAGACAGACAAGACAGACAAGACAGACAAGACAGACAAGACAGACAAGACAGACAAGACAGACAAGACAGACAAGACAGACAAGACAGACAAGACAGACAAGACAGACAAGACAGACAAGACAGACAAGACAGACAAGACAGACAAGACAGACAAGACAGACAAGACAGACAAGACAGACAAGACAGACAAGACAGACAAGACAGACAAGACAGACAAGACAGACAAGACAGACAAGACAGACAAGACAGACAAGACAGACAAGACAGACAAGACAGACAAGACAGACAAGACAGACAAGACAGACAAGACAGACAAGACAGACAAGACAGACAAGACAGACAAGACAGACAAGACAGACAAGACAGACAAGACAGACAAGACAGACAAGACAGACAAGACAGACAAGACAGACAAGACAGACAAGACAGACAAGACAGACAAGACAGACAAGACAGACAAGACAGACAAGACAGACAAGACAGACAAGACAGACAAGACAGACAAGACAGACAAGACAGACAAGACAGACAAGACAGACAAGACAGACAAGACAGACAAGACAGACAAGACAGACAAGACAGACAAGACAGACAAGACAGACAAGACAGACAAGACAGACAAGACAGACAAGACAGACAAGACAGACAAGACAGACAAGACAGACAAGACAGACAAGACAGACAAGACAGACAAGACAGACAAGACAGACAAGACAGACAAGACAGACAAGACAGACAAGACAGACAAGACAGACAAGACAGACAAGACAGACAAGACAGACAAGACAGACAAGACAGACAAGACAGACAAGACAGACAAGACAGACAAGACAGACAAGACAGACAAGACAGACAAGACAGACAAGACAGACAAGACAGACAAGACAGACAAGACAGACAAGACAGACAAGACAGACAAGACAGACAAGACAGACAAGACAGACAAGACAGACAAGACAGACAAGACAGACAAGACAGACAAGACAGACAAGACAGACAAGACAGACAAGACAGACAAGACAGACAAGACAGACAAGACAGACAAGACAGACAAGACAGACAAGACAGACAAGACAGACAAGACAGACAAGACAGACAAGACAGACAAGACAGACAAGACAGACAAGACAGACAAGACAGACAAGACAGACAAGACAGACAAGACAGACAAGACAGACAAGACAGACAAGACAGACAAGACAGACAAGACAGACAAGACAGACAAGACAGACAAGACAGACAAGACAGACAAGACAGACAAGACAGACAAGACAGACAAGACAGACAAGACAGACAAGACAGACAAGACAGACAAGACAGACAAGACAGACAAGACAGACAAGACAGACAAGACAGACAAGACAGACAAGACAGACAAGACAGACAAGACAGACAAGACAGACAAGACAGACAAGACAGACAAGACAGACAAGACAGACAAGACAGACAAGACAGACAAGACAGACAAGACAGACAAGACAGACAAGACAGACAAGACAGACAAGACAGACAAGACAGACAAGACAGACAAGACAGACAAGACAGACAAGACAGACAAGACAGACAAGACAGACAAGACAGACAAGACAGACAAGACAGACAAGACAGACAAGACAGACAAGACAGACAAGACAGACAAGACAGACAAGACAGACAAGACAGACAAGACAGACAAGACAGACAAGACAGACAAGACAGACAAGACAGACAAGACAGACAAGACAGACAAGACAGACAAGACAGACAAGACAGACAAGACAGACAAGACAGACAAGACAGACAAGACAGACAAGACAGACAAGACAGACAAGACAGACAAGACAGACAAGAGAGACAAGACTAGACAGACAAGACTAGACAGACAAGACTAGACAGACAAAACTAGACAGACAAGACTAGACAGACAAGACTAGACAGACAAGACTAGACAGACAAGACTAGACAGACAAGACTAGACAGACAAGAC
>CALYMW010000229.1:0-19930 GCA_944588485.1 Phosphuga atrata | reverse complement strand
TTTTTTATTCGGCCTGTTGCGAATTCTAGCTCGTCCAGCGTAACTCGGGTATATTATTGAACGTTGGCTGCTCCCATATTGGATCTTGCTGTGTGGGGAAGAGTATGTCGACTACTACGATTTTTTCCAGTGGCAGTCTTGGTGGAGGATATCTTCTCTGTAGGACTCTAGTGGCAATAGCGTAGGCGTCCACCCATCGATCCTCGTCCACCATCTGGCATAGTTTTTGCCAATGTTTCCTTTTTGATGAGTTTATTGCTCTTTTTAATGTTTTTTTTTTATTTCTTGTATGCTGCCCTAAGGTTTATAACCACTTCCCTGTGGTCGGTATATTTCTTTAGATTCCTCTGGAGCTTTCTTCTCATGCCCATGCAAAGAAGACAGACCTAACTACACATACATAACTAGACAGACATAACTAAGCAGACGAGAATAGACAGAGACGCATAAATGTTAAAGATATGTCTATAGAGATGAGACCATATATTTCAAATCGGATGGACATAACTTAGCTTCCTGTTAGGTGTTATTACAAGTTTTCTCAGGACTTTGAAAACTTGCAATACAATGAAGACAGACCTCACTAAACATACATAATAGACATACCGGTTAGACATAATAGACATAATAGACATACATAATAGACAGACATAACTAAAATAAAAGGTAGACACGAATAAATGTTAAAGAAAAGTCTATAGAGATGAGACCATATATTTCAAATCGGATGGATATAATTTAGCTTCCAGTTAGGTGTTATTACAAGTTTTCTCAGAACTTTGAAAACTTAGGAAAATTGGGTAAAAAGTTGCGATGAAACAAGTGATTGTTTGCGCTCAGGTGTAATTGAACTCTGTTATGGAAACAAATGCCGCGCGCCGTCCAAACAATTGCTCGCTTTGTTCCGCTTTCAACCGGCTTTTGATTCCCACAAACATTGCAATACTATTACGCAATGAGAGTTGTAAGAGGCATATTACGTATGAACGGAATGGTTACGCGCGACCCGCCTAGCGGGAAGCGCGTTATTCCGCGAGTACGTAATTGCCTTACAACTCGAATTATGTACTATACGACCACACTAATTTGTTTCTGTTTAATAAGAAAAATATGTTTGATGTAACACCTTCGATTATATTTAACTTGATAGAAATGAAAATAAATACATTCATAATGGTTACATACCTTTTTATTTAGTACTTATTTATAGTTTTTGTTAGATTTAAACGTGAAAAAACGATATTAATGACAATGAGATTCTATGTGAATGATGTGGCGTTTAATGATTGTTTGGAAATCATTATTGGAGTATTATATTTAAAAATAGTATCAACGTGCAACTCTCAACCAATCAACGATTCTTAAACCAAACAAGCAAGGGTGATTTTGAATTATCACATAATATTAATCGCGGATTGTTACATATATGTGTGTGGTATGATGTATTTACATAGCCCACGAACTGTACAATAATGGGCATTTACAATTGTGGTCGTAGATAAAAGATATTTTTTGTAATGATAAAATTCAGCCCACAGGAGGAATGACATCACCACTAATGTTGAGCCTGGTATTCGATGAATTACTCTCTAGGCTGAACGACCTAGACCAGGGGTGGCGAACCTTTTTCGGTTGCGTGCCATTTTTTTTTAATCTTCACGTTTTGAAATGCTGACGTGTCAGGTCTACTTTTACAATGTGATAGTGAAAATCAGTTACCGTATTAGCGTGAATATTTAGCGTTTTTTGTGCGCCTTTTGAAATTACGGGCAAACCAATCGACGGATTTTGATGAAACTTGGTACGAACTGATATTCTTAAAAGATATCACAAATTACCAAATTTGAAAATTGTAGCTTTGTAAATACGGCTTTTGTGAATTTTTGAAGTTTGTAAATTTTTCTGCCTCTTTTGCAATTACGGACAAACCAATAAACGGATTTTGATGAAACTTGGACTGATTTGATATTCTTGCGAGATCTCAGAAATTCCAGAATTTCAAAATTGTAGTATTGTAAATACGGCTTTGGTGAAATTTGGAAATTTTTGTGCGACTTTTGCAATTACAGGCAAAACCAATTCTTACGAGGTCCCACAAATTGCCAAATTTCAAAATTGTAGCTTTGTAAATAAGGCTTTTGTGAATTTTTGAAATTTTTGTGTGCCTTTTGAAATTACTAATACACGTCATAAAAACTTATATAAACAGTAGTAAACAAAGAAAGGCTAAGATAGAAAGGCACATACAAGACTCAAAAAAGTCTAGACAGACAGAAAATCTAGACAGACAAGACTAGACAAACAAGACTAGACAGACAAGACTAGACAGGCAATACTAGACAAAGAAGACTATACAGACAAGACTAGAGAGACAAAGCTAGACAGGCAAGACTAGACGGATAAGACTAGACAGGCAAGACTTTACAAACAAGATTAGACAGACGAGACTAGACAGACCAAATCAAATCAATTGGTTTAGGAGTATTGGTTTATTACATTTCTGAGCTGCCGGATTGCAAACGCCTTTTGATGTAGCATTTGAGATATGTTTTCTATTTATATATTCCAAGTAAAGGATTCTTTAATGAATACGTCTAGAACAGGGATTCCCAGAGTGCGACCCGCGGGTAAAATTCGGCCCGCGAAGCTTTTGAATGTGGCCAGCGATGTCGATGCCATGATTTATGTTTTTATTTAAATAATAAAAAATAAATAAACAGTAAAATAGATAATAAAATATTACGAATAAAATACAATAAAATGTAGGTGCGATTTTTCAGCTCTTTAAATAAAGATAGAATTGGTAAAGCCATCCTACGTTATAGATAATCATACAAACTTAAAACAATCGGAACACAGCCCGAATATATAAATATATTCAACTTTTTCGGAGCTCTATAACAATTACTGAGTCCTTTTAGGACCACCAAAACAAATCTCATGTGAAATTTGTCAGTTATTTAATTGATTTCGGTCCACCTATTAAATTTATTAACCTGCTAATTTCATGTCTTTCTCACAAAATGTCAAATTAAAAATATCTAACCCCTAGTCACCATGTGGGTTTCAGGTGAATTTTACAAATTGTTGTTAATAAAACTAAGCAAAGCTGCACTGATGAGAGATAAATCTCGAAACGCGTCTGCATTAGGCTCACTTACTTAAGTTATCGGAAAGACATGATCTTTAAAACAATGTTATTTTTATGGTTTTTGTTGAGTGCCACGAAGGTGGACTGAAAGCTATTGTTCCGATTATTTTAAGTTTCTTCAAATAAACTTTTCATAACGGTAAAAAAGTGTTTCCCACAGATATAGATACAGAACGACACTACGAACTAAGAAATTCCTTCAGTGGTCTGAAATTGATGTTGAAAAGTCTGGTTAAACAAAATAAGTCCTTCGTTTTGGCTAGCTATGTTATTGCGCAAGAAAGTGCCAAACATAGTAAACCATGTTTAGAAGGAGATTTTTTTTTAAATTGTATGTTAAAAGTTGTCGACAGTGTGTCCAGATAAAAAGTCTTTATTCAATGATATTTGTTGCTCGAAAATGACCACTTCTCGTAAAATAGAAGATTTGATGAGAATGTTTTACAGTTAAAACAAATTTCAAAATCGTTTACTGCTTTTTCCATTGCTTTGGACGAAAGTACCGATATATGCGATTCGGCACAACTCTTACTGAAACTTGTCAATTACCGCCAATTTAAAACTCTCTTAGAAGTGTCTCTGAGTGAATCTGAGTCTCCATTTGGAAACGTTATATATTTTTCAAAAGTTCGATGGCTTTCAAGAGGACAAACATAAAAAAGGGTTTTTGGTTTGAGAAAAGAAATGACAAAGTTTTTAACTGGAAAAAATCGTTGCCGCATTGCAAAATATGAACCGGTTATGCGACGACATTTCTAGTAGACATAATTGGTGTTATGAATGACTTAAATTTGAAATTACAAGGTAGTTTTAAGTTTTTGGCCCTCCAGAAATTTGAGAAATCCAAATTGGCCCACCCAGGAAAAACTTTGGGAATCCCTGGTCTAGAAATATTTATATCCTTTACTCTATTAATTTTCATGTTATCAACTTTTTAATTTACATTCTCCACCTCGTTGTCATATTCTGTTTTGTCACAGACGACAAATAGATGATTTGCCGAAAACCAGTGTACTACTTTTTAAAGGATTAAATTTCCGTCTCTTTCATTTTGTTTTGGGGATTTGTGAAAGACTTAAAGGTTGAAAGTTGACAGGACTTGGATCTATTTTGTGTAAGAAAAGGTTGTTCGTGTATTCAAGAAATTACAAATCATCAAGCAATTTCTGTTACACCGTCGCGACTTCTGTTTCACTTTTGACGGGGGAATTTGAACAAAGCAAAGTGTCGTCGCCTCGACGCCCGACAATTACTTCCCATTTACATAAATCTTGTTTTCAAGAAACAAATTAGATCATATCAAGGGAAAATAAATCACAATCTAGAGATACCATAGAAATATTATATGAAAGAATTGATTCAAAAAGAAATTGTTGAATGTGTGCAAGACTCTAAATTATGTAGTCTTGTCTACTTTGTCATATTTGTCTAGACTTGCTTATCTTGTCTGTCTAGTTCCCACTGTCTAATATGGTCTATGTAGTCTTGTCCAACAGGAGAACAGACAGACACGATAACGAACAGACAAGAGAACAGACAGACACGATAAAGAACAGACAAGAGAACAGACAGATACGATAACCAACAGACTAGAGAATGGACAGACGCGATAACGAACAGACAAGAGAACAGACAGATACGATAACGAACAGACAAGAGAACGGACAGACACGATAACGAACAGACAAGAGAACAGACAGACACGATAACGAACAGACAAGAGAACAGACATATACGATAACCAACAGACTAGAGAATAGACAGACACGATAACGAACAGACAAGAGAACAGACAGATACGATAACGAACAGACAAGAGAACGGACAGACACGATAACGAACAGACAAGAGAACAGACAATACGATAACGAACAGACTAGAGCAGGGGTCTCCAAATTTCCAGCCTTAGGGCCATACTGATTACTCCAGTAAGTTCCGAGGGCCAAAACCATATTATCATTGTTGGTAAAAAGTGAAATAGTCCACTGATGAAAAAAAAAGTCCGAAAAAGTACGCAACGTTTAAAAAAGGCTGCAAATCGGACTAAAGTCCGCAAAACGGCAACACTGCATATTATTAATTTTCCTGTCATTATCTGTAATTTCTAGATTAGTCGTAGAGTACGAGCCATGAGGAGTAACGTGACACGACATCTGGTGGACACAAGCGGTAATAGGTAGTACCTTCTATCGCTAACAGATGGCGCTAATAGCACGTACAGAATATCTCGTTGGTTCGAGAAAGTTCTGGTGTCTTCCACTCACTTCTAGATGGCAGTAATTGGAATATATAAGAAGGCTAGTGGCGCAACCACAAGTCAGTTCCTATGACACTGTTGTGAAATAAAATAGTGCGTACCTCCTTAAAACGTGTTTGTGCGTGTTTAAGTTTAAGACGTCTTTGTAACAGTATTTTGATATGAATTGTTGCTTTTGTGTGTGATTTAGTAGTATGGAAAAGAAGCGAAAAATTGATAGTGAATGCAGAAAATTCAAAGATCAGTGGAACATTCAGTATTTCGTAATTGAGTCCAGCAACAAGGCGCTATGTTTGATTTGCAATGAAAGCATAGCCGTTCTCAAGGAATATAACATTATACGTCATTATGAAACAAAACATTTTCAAAATTACTCAAAATATACAGGAAGTTTGCGGACAGAAAAATTCGAAGCTATGAAGCGCGGATTGAAATCGCAGCAATCTTCATTTACAAAACTTAAAACTAAACAAGAGGCTGCAACTCATGCCAGCTTTCGTGTGGCTCTTGAAATTGCAAAACGTGGAAAACCATTCACCGATGGAGAAATTATCAAAGAATGCATAATTGCAGTAGCCGAAGAAATGTGCCCTGAAAAGGTAGATTTATTAAAAACTGTCAGTATGTCAGCAAAAACTGTGGCTCGAAGGGTAGAAAACATCGCTGAAAATATATCCTCTCAACTGTTCGACAAAAATGGACATGCTGAGTGGTTTTCTTTGGCCTTGGATGAGTCAACGGATGTGTCAGATACTGCTCAGGTGTTGATTTATATTCTAGGAGTAGATAAAAGCTATGAAGTGCTTGAAGAACTTGATATGTATAGTATTCATGTCACAACTACTGGTACATATATTTTTAAAGGAGTTGAAATGGCCATTAATCAAAAAAACCTTCGATGGAAAAACTTGAAATGTATTATAACTGATGGTGGCAAAAACATGAGTGGGAAAGATAAAGGAGTGGTCGCTCTTGTGTCAAAGGTTGTAGAAAATGACGGTGGTTCAAAACCATTAGTCTTACATTGTATCATTCATCAACAGTCTTTGTGCGGAAAATGTTTGGATATGTCTGAAGTTCTGAAACCAGTCATATCAACTGTTAATTTTATCAGATCTTTTGGGCTGAATCACCGACAATTCCGACAATTTATTGAAGAGATTGGAGAAAATGACTTACCTTATCATACTGCCGTACGTTGGCTTAGTTGTGGGAAAGTCCTTCAGCGCTTTTTTGAACTTCGAGCAGTGATCGAAATTTTTTTGAATGAAAAGCATCGCCCTCTTACTGAATTACAAAACAACGCATGGCTGTGGAAGTTAGCATTCTATGTTGATTTGACAAAACATGTGAACGAACTGAATTTGAGATTGCAAGGAGAAAACCAGCATCTTCCTGATTTATACACTAATATCAAACCATTCCGGAAGAAATTGAGACTGTTTCAATCACAACTACGAAGTAAATGTTTTTCACATTTTAAAACATGTGAAATATTCAGCCACACCACTGAGACTGAGTTTCCTATCGATTTTGCAATCGAAACTTTGAGTGCTTTGAAAATAAATTTTGATACTCGTTTCTCGGACTTTGATGCCATTGCGAATCAAATTAAGATTTTTCAGAATCCTTTTGATACTGACATTGAAACCCTAGCCCCGGAACTCCAAATGGAAATGATTGATCTACAGTGCAGTGATATAATTAAGAACAAATATCAAAACTCATCTTTGTTGGAATTTTATAAGAGTCTTCCACTGACACAATTTGATAATTTGCATAAATTTGCTCGTGGGCTGTTTTCTGTTTTTGGTACTTCTTATTTGTGTGAGAAGACCTTCTCCAAAATGAAGTACACAAAAAATGTTTACAGATCTAAATTAACTGATGAGCATCTTAAATCTCTTTTTGTAATTGGTACAAGTAAAATTAGTCTACAACTACAAACTATTGTCAGTGGAAAATCTCAATTACATAAATCTCATTAGTATTTCATATGTCATTATGCTTGTAATAAGTTATGTTTTTCTTTAAAATGTATAAAATGTTAGTTGGATTCATTTAAATAATTTGTTAGTTATTATATACCGAAGTTAAATTTTCTGCATATTATATATGTCTTTACTCATTACAATTATGTGTTTCTTTATCCAACTTATCACAAAAACAATAACAATAAGCCTACAACAATGTTATGAGTAGTTAGCCCATGACCATATCAATGTAGATGTCATATTAATAATTATTCAACATAAAATTAGAATACTTCATTAAACTAAATTTAATTTGCTATAAAAAATATGTTCTCTAAAAGGAGTTTTCAAGTATGCTAGCTCTCCGCGGGCCGGACAAAATCTGTCTGCGGGCCGGATGTGGCCCTCGGGCCGTAGTTTGGAGACCCCTGGACTAGAGTATAGACAGACACGATAACGAATAGACAAGAGAACACACAGACACGATGGCGGACAAACAAGAGAACAGACAGACAAGGAAGGGTTAATAAATAACGTGATAATTTTAGTAACTGTTTGAAGTCGTAAATTAAATTAAGTTATTAACATTTTTGTAATTCTAATATAAATATTTTTGCAATAAAGTTTTTGAAACATACGGTCATTACTCGATTACATAAAAATGAATAAAGACAAACCAATTTAGGTTTATTGTATTTATCATTGTTGTGTAATTTTTTTTTCTGAATTTTAATTTACAGCCTATTGAAAATATCGAGCATTTATTTTCTTAATAAATATATAAATAAATAAATCTCTATAAATATCAAAACCGCAGTCTACAACATTTTTATATAAATGTTCTGTTTGTGTAGTCTTGTAAGTCTATTCCTTCACACACTCTTGTTTCTCTAGTATTGTCTATCAAGTCTGTCTAGTCCTGTGTGTTTCGTTTGCTCCGTCTAGTTTGTCTAGTCCAGTCCGTATGTACTCCTCGGTAGTGTAGTGGACAACATAGCTTTTTGAAAAGCGAGAGACCGGTATTTGATTTCCTGAGGAAGAGACATTTTTAACCTGGACGGTACTAATCGTCCGGGCTGCCCAACCTGAAGGAATGCGAAATACGCGAACCGGGGTGTCGCATACTAAGAGCTAAATGGAAAAGGGGGTTCAGAGCTTCCCCCAAATCTGAATTAAAAAAAGTCCAGTCGGTCTAATCCTTTCTGTCTAGTACGGTTTTATTAAAATATCTAGCTATGTGTCTGGTATATCTATATAGACAAACCTTTTGTTGTTGAGGCAGAAACGCGTTTATGCCGGGCACATCAATTTGCAGCAAAATAGGCAGCATCAAAGCTTTGCTTCGCGTTTTCAGCGCCGACCGGAAATGGCTTCTCGTGCCTCCATTTTACACATCCGCTCTGCTATCAACACCGATATTTTTCTCTTTTACCGCTCATCTGTCTCGTTATTATTCAAGGACCAGCCCATTGCAGTAGCTCAAAAACGTTCCTGAAAAACGCTAATTAGTTTTTAACGAAAAACAATTATGGCAACTGTAATTAGCACATTTAGAAACACAGGCTGAAGCAGCAAGGATTAAACAAATCAAAACCAGATACCTAAACCAGACTAATCTGGTTAGGTTAGGTTAGTCTCAAATCAAATCAAACAAAAATATTTATTTATAGGATCTACAATGTTATACATATTGATACGTCAAGAAAAAATGGGGTGTGTTCTTACACGATTAAAAAAATAATAGAAAATAACACATACTAAAACATAGGTATAAATGAGTATAGTATACAGTTAATATAGGCATTTTATACAAGTTCATTTATGCTTTAAAAATTCATCGATGTCATAGTAACACTTTTTAAGGTAGACTTCCGAGCAACGCGGCTCTGGCGTCAATAACGCAGCGATACTGACGCGGCGACATAGTGATAGTATTATGCACTATGAGAACGTATGAGGCGGCATTCGAGCGCAGCGACACTGACGCATTGACGCTGAGCGCGTCAGTGTCGCTGTGGTCGAATGGTGTCACATACGTTTCCCTTGTGTATAATACTATCGCTATGTCGCCGCGTCAGTATCGCTGCGTTAGTGACGCCAGAGCCGCTTTGCTCGGAAGTCTACCTTTAATTAAATGTATTTTAAATTTTTTCCTGAAATCCTTGTATATTTGTTCACCTTTTATACCGGCTGGTATACAATTGTATATTTTATTTCCTAATCTATTAGTTGTTTTAGAACATAGAGTTAGGCTGCTTCTGGGTATAGAGTTGTAAGCAGCTTCTCGTATTGTACGTATGGAGGACTTGATTCATCTTGAAATGTCTTTTGTTATTGTGCATATAGCATTTAAATTCCAGCTCTTTAAAATAATGATTGCAGAATTGTCTTCTTATTTTGCTGATATTGCTCTTACCACCTTTTTCTGAGCCAAAAATACCCTGTTCAGCTGTGTAGAAGTTCCCCATATTACAATCCCTTAGGATACAACTGATTTAATTTCCGCGTGATATTGGTTTAGAATCGCTGATTTGGGTAGAAGTGGTCTAATCATTCTTATTATGTATGTCTTTATATTTACTTTTTTTATAATAACATTCCATGTGAGAAGCTTATCCAAAAATATACCCAGAAATTTCAAACATCCTGTTCTTTGACTGTTGTTATTTGTTTGATCCTGTTGTTATTTTCGATTCTTAGATTAATATCCTCAGTGAGTCGCATTCTGGTGGTTCGGAACCTTACATACCTCGTTTTATCACAGTTTAGGTAGTGGTTATTGATAGAGAACCATTTGTATAGATTTGAAATTACCCCACTCCCTTCACGCAGCAGTTCCTGCACAGAAGCATTGTTAATGAAAATACTAGCATCGTCAGTATACAGTGTGAGAAAAGTCTTAGGAAAACTTCATACGTTAGGAGTACAAGGAGAAGATGGGAAACGGTTTCACTCAAACTTCTATAGTAGAAAGCAATATGTAAGAGTTGGAACACTTCATCGATCTTCTCCAATATAAAAAATTAGGTCAGACGTATACATTGAAAATATTATAGGCGCTAGTACACTCCCCTGTGGTACCCCAACTGAAGTTGGCAGTATCTTAGATCTGCTCTGTCCAACTCTTACATACTTATCCAGCCTTTGCTTGTGCTCCTTACGTATGAAGTTTTCGTAAGAGCTTGAAGTGTGACACGCAGTCGAAAGCCTTACCGAGGTCGCGCAATATAACGAGTGAGCATTTTTCTGTCTAGTCTTGTCTGTATAGTCTTATCTGTGTAGTCACCTAGAACTACTGGTTCTGGTTCGAGTTTACGCGTATTTTTTTTAATTTTTTTTGCTTTCTGTCTGCTTTGTCTTGTCTTGTCTGTCTAGTCTTGTCTGTCTGGTCTTGTCTGTCTAGTCTTGTCTGTCTAGTCTTGTCTGTCTAGTCTTGTCTGTCTAGTCTTGTCTGTCTACTCTTGTCGGTCTAGTCTTGTCTGTCTAGTCTTGTATGTCTAGTCTTGTCTGTCTACTCTTGTCGGTCTAGTCTTGTCTGTCTAGTCTTGTATGTCTAGTCTTGTCTGTCTAGTCTTGTCTGTCTACTCTTGTCGGTCTAGTCTTGTCTGTCTAGTCTTGTCTGTCTAGTCTTGTCTGTCTAGTCTTGTCTGTCTAGTCTTGTCTGTCTAGTCTTGTCTGTCTAGTCTTGTCTGTCTAGTCTTGTCTGTCTAGTCTTGTCTGTCTAGTCTTGTCTGTCTAGTCTTGTCTGTCTAGTCTTGTCTGTCTAGTCTTGTCTGTCTAGTCTTGTCTGTCTAGTCTTGTCTGTCTAGTCTTGTCTGTCTAGTCTTGTCTGTCTAGTCTTGTCTGTCTAGTCTTGTCTGTCTAGTCTTGTCTGTCTAGTCTTGTCTGTCTAGTCTTGTCTGTCTAGTCTTGTCTGTCTAGTCTTGTCTGTCTAGTCTTGTCTGTCTAGTCTTGTCTGTCTAGTCTTGTCTGTCTAGTCTTGTCTGTCTAGTCTTGTCTGTCTAGTCTTGTCTGTCTAGTCTTGTCTGTCTAGTCTTGTCTGTCTAGTCTTGTCTGTCTAGTCTTGTCTGTCTAGTCTTGTCTGTCTAGTCTTGTCTGTCTAGTCTTGTCTGTCTAGTCTTGTCTGTCTAGTCTTGTCTGTCTAGTCTTGTCTGTCTAGTCTTGTCTGTCTAGTCTTGTCTGTCTAGTCTTGTCTGTCTAGTCTTGTCTGTCTAGTCTTGTCTGTCTAGTCTTGTCTGTCTAGTCTTGTCTGTCTAGTCTTGTCTGTCTAGTCTTGTCTGTCTAGTCTTGTCTGTCTAGTCTTGTCTGTCTAGTCTTGTCTGTCTAGTCTTGTCTGTCTAGTCTTGTCTGTCTAGTCTTGTCTGTCTAGTCTTGTCTGTCTAGTCTTGTCTGTCTAGTCTTGTCTGTCTAGTCTTGTCTGTCTAGTCTTGTCTGTCTAGTCTTGTCTGTCTAGTCTTGTCTGTCTAGTCTTGTCTGTCTAGTCTTGTCTGTCTAGTCTTGTCTGTCTAGTCTTGTCTGTCTAGTCTTGTCTGTCTAGTCTTGTCTGTCTAGTCTTGTCTGTCTAGTCTTGTCTGTCTAGTCTTGTCTGTCTAGTCTTGTCTGTCTAGTCTTGTCTGTCTAGTCTTGTCTGTCTAGTCTTGTCTGTCTAGTCTTGTCTGTCTAGTCTTGTCTGTCTAGTCTTGTCTGTCTAGTCTTGTCTGTCTAGTCTTGTCTGTCTAGTCTTGTCTGTCTAGTCTTGTCTGTCTAGTCTTGTCTGTCTAGTCTTGTCTGTCTAGTCTTGTCTGTCTAGTCTTGTCTGTCTAGTCTTGTCTGTCTAGTCTTGTCTGTCTAGTCTTGTCTGTCTAGTCTTGTCTGTCTAGTCTTGTCTGTCTAGTCTTGTCTGTCTAGTCTTGTCTGTCTAGTCTTGTCTGTCTAGTCTTGTCTGTCTAGTCTTGTCTGTCTAGTCTTGTCTGTCTAGTCTTGTCTGTCTAGTCTTGTCTGTCTAGTCTTGTCTGTCTAGTCTTGTCTGTCTAGTCTTGTCTGTCTAGTCTTGTCTGTCTAGTCTTGTCTGTCTAGTCTTGTCTGTCTAGTCTTGTCTGTCTAGTCTTGTCTGTCTAGTCTTGTCTGTCTAGTCTTGTCTGTCTAGTCTTGTCTGTCTAGTCTTGTCTGTCTAGTCTTGTCTGTCTAGTCTTGTCTGTCTAGTCTTGTCTGTCTAGTCTTGTCTGTCTAGTCTTGTCTGTCTAGTCTTGTCTGTCTAGTCTTGTCTGTCTAGTCTTGTCTGTCTAGTCTTGTCTGTCTAGTCTTGTCTGTCTAGTCTTGTCTGTCTAGTCTTGTCTGTCTAGTCTTGTCTGTCTAGTCTTGTCTGTCTAGTCTTGTCTGTCTAGTCTTGTCTGTCTAGTCTTGTCTGTCTAGTCTTGTCTGTCTAGTCTTGTCTGTCTAGTCTTGTCTGTCTAGTCTTGTCTGTCTAGTCTTGTCTGTCTAGTCTTGTCTGTCTAGTCTTGTCTGTCTAGTCTTGTCTGTCTAGTCTTGTCTGTCTAGTCTTGTCTGTCTAGTCTTGTCTGTCTAGTCTTGTCTGTCTAGTCTTGTCTGTCTAGTCTTGTCTGTCTAGTCTTGTCTGTCTAGTCTTGTCTGTCTAGTCTTGTCTGTCTAGTCTTGTCTGTCTAGTCTTGTCTGTCTAGTCTTGTCTGTCTAGTCTTGTCTGTCTAGTCTTGTCTGTCTAGTCTTGTCTGTCTAGTCTTGTCTGTCTAGTCTTGTCTGTCTAGTCTTGTCTGTCTAGTCTTGTCTGTCTAGTCTTGTCTGTCTAGTCTTGTCTGTCTAGTCTTGTCTGTCTAGTCTTGTCTGTCTAGTCTTGTCTGTCTAGTCTTGTCTGTCTAGTCTTGTCTGTCTAGTCTTGTCTGTCTAGTCTTGTCTGTCTAGTCTTGTCTGTCTAGTCTTGTCTGTCTAGTCTTGTCTGTCTAGTCTTGTCTGTCTAGTCTTGTCTGTCTAGTCTTGTCTGTCTAGTCTTGTCTGTCTAGTCTTGTCTGTCTAGTCTTGTCTGTCTAGTCTTGTCTGTCTAGTCTTGTCTGTCTAGTCTTGTCTGTCTAGTCTTGTCTGTCTAGTCTTGTCTGTCTAGTCTTGTCTGTCTAGTCTTGTCTGTCTAGTCTTGTCTGTCTAGTCTTGTCTGTCTAGTCTTGTCTGTCTAGTCTTGTCTGTCTAGTCTTGTCTGTCTAGTCTTGTCTGTCTAGTCTTGTCTGTCTAGTCTTGTCTGTCTAGTCTTGTCTGTCTAGTCTTGTCTGTCTAGTCTTGTCTGTCTAGTCTTGTCTGTCTAGTCTTGTCTGTCTAGTCTTGTCTGTCTAGTCTTGTCTGTCTAGTCTTGTCTGTCTAGTCTTGTCTGTCTAGTCTTGTCTGTCTAGTCTTGTCTGTCTAGTCTTGTCTGTCTAGTCTTGTATGTGTAGTCTTGTCGGTCTAGTCTTGTTTGTTTAGTCTTGTCTTTTGTAAGAACAACTTTGATGTCGCTTCTAAGATTTATAGTCTCAGTTAATAATCTCAAATATATATTGTGTATCAAGAAAATAAAGCGATAGATACTCATAAAAGTTGTGAGAAGTGCATTAAATTTGTCGCGTGTTAGAGGAAACCGCATCAGGCCGTCTATTGATCGAGCGGTGCGAGCCTTTTAAATTGCGAGTTTCTGAGTGTGGTGGAATTTCGTTGCTGCAGCTAAATAATAATAATGACAAGAAACTTTTCCAACGCGGAGTATTCCAGCGTTTTTATTACCTTCGTTAAACTCGTAACCAAATCGCACTAACGTCTCCATTTAGTTTGTAAAACTGAGCCGAATAGATGCTCGTTGCTTCAATTGAAACACAAATAAAATACTTAATCATAAATTAGACAAGAAAGGGAATCTAAAAATTGTCTAAAGATGCAAAAAAAATATTTTGTTTATTTATTGAATAAAATCGAACCTTTTAAAATATTGATTGAATGAGGCAAAGACAACATGGACGATGGAATGTACTCTAATTTGCTAAAGGAGAGAGAGAATATATTTATTGTATTCTTGATTGTAGATTGTTGATATGGTGGTGACAACTTGTACTGCGACCTTTATAGATCTATCTATATATATATATATATATATATATATATATAATTAATTTTCCCTAGATATACAATTTGATTAAAAAAAACGTATGTACATATTCATGATATCAATAGAGTAATGGGAATGAAATGAGATGACATGACGAGTTTAGTCACCGTAGATTGTTTCTAAAGTGTCTTAGTTGGGTGTCTGCGTGAAGTGGTTTTTATGCCGCGTTTTATGCATTGTGGGTCCACTATGGTCCAGTGGTTGTTGCTGTATTTGAATTTTGTCCGTAGTTGTTGATGCGTGTCTAGGAGTTTTGGAACTTGTGAGAGTCTATATAGAAGATCGTTGGAAGTATTGGGAAGAATATTGTTTGGGTGTCTAGGATCTTGGAGATTAGTCGTAATGAAGTTCGTTCGGCCACTTCCAATATATTTATAGTGTTCGGTCGTTAGCGATTTAAAGTAATATGTGTCCATAGTTAAGTAGGGCTTAACTCTAGTCTTGTCTGTCTAGTCTAAGCGGCAGATGGCCCAGAAGGATTCTAGCGGCCGTTTTGATGGAAATGCCTTTACTTCCATGGGATAGGCCACGGAAATATTTAGTTCTTGCTATTGTGTTTGTATTTCGTTGTTTCGTATCATTCAATTCTCAATTTCATTATGTTGTCGAATAACATGAATATTTGATTTGAGGAGTGGGTGTTATGTCTATGGTGCCTAAGTGAGACGTCATCATCTTTTTCATAATCATAAATGATGAATGATGATAAATCATGATGAATGGGGCATCATATGTGGGGAGTATGCTAAGAGATATATTAACTTTGATTACTTCAAGAATCTTGATTACTTCAAACATTTGGGAATCGTTTACCTAAATCAGGAATCAATTTGCAAATTTCTGGTTATGCCGAATTTAATAATTGTAAAGATATTCGCAAAAATTACATGAAATTAAGCCGAATATAACCAGATCAATATTTGTAGCATTTAATTTGAAGGCAATGGAAATGCAAATAGAAGTATTAAAAATGTTGAATGTAAATAAGGCGGTGTGAATTCCAAGCTACGAATTCCTCTAATTTTAGCAAAGGGCCGAGTCTTGTCCAACGGACATTTTAATTGCAACCCTTGCGTCGGGGCCAATTAACCAGCCGCAACCTCATCCTAGTTTTGGGGCTTGGCGGAATCCTGCCCCTTAATGACGAGAGCGTCGCGTCGGGCGCGAACCGTTCCCAGGTAATTGGAAAATCAAAGAAAATCTAGGGGGTCTCAGTCGGCGGGCGCTTGAGGCTGCCGACGCGCTTGGAGGCGGCGTCGCGACGCTACACGTGTCCCCGCATCGCATCTTACAATCCAATTAGTGCGACCGAGCAATTATTCCATCTCTCTAATTATTGTTTGTCTCCCTGACGGCCCTTCAGAACTCATTATTATTTTTCTGTTTCGTTACTTAGCTCATTTTTCCAGTCGCTTCTCATTTAATAAATTGAACTTTGAGTTTTCATTAACTCTTCTGCCACTAAATCTCTTCATCAAACTTTCACCAACTAAGTTGGACATAAATCCAACACAGAGTTCAATCAGCTAAATTAAATTACAAACACCAGGAAGCCCAAAAAATAACTTCTGAACAAGTGTAACAATGTCTTATCTAATCTTACAATGAACCTACTATTCAATTGCCGGGTCTTGTCTAGTGTAGTTTAGTCATATTAAGACCTGTCTGATCCTGTCTAGTCTTGACTGGGCTTGTGTAGCCTTGTCTTGTTGCGTCTTATCTGGTCTTGTCTGACCTTGTCTGGTATTTTCTGGTCTTGTCTGATCTTGTCTGATCTTGTCTGGTTTTGTCTGGTCTTATCTGCTCTTGTCTGGTATTGTTTGGTCTTGTCTGGTCTTATCTGGTCTTGTCTGGTGTCGTCTGCACTTGTCTTCTCTTGTCTACTTTTGCCTGCTCTTGCCTGGTCTTGTCTCGTCTTGTTTAGTCTTGTCTGGTCTTGTCTAGTCGTAGCAATTTTAGCGAGTCTAGTTTTGTCTAGTCATGTTCATGCATTGTCTGCATATATCCCATAGTTTAATTTGTGAATAATTTTATTAGAATCTTATCTATGCGTGCCAGTGAATATATTCCAATCTGCATAATCTCCAGTAGGAGCAATATATGAGTTGGAGCTGAATAATATTCCGAAAATTGGTATAAATTGGAATAATTGCATCAAATGGAACAATATTCCATATTCGGCGAGAAGTTATTGCAAAACACCGCGGATTCGAGACGCATTTAAATTGTGCAGAGTGTAAATTATGCATACAATGCCGGAATTGAATCGGCTGATAATGCGATCGCATTTACAATCTGGATGGAACTTGTTTGGAAACAACCGGCAGTGAGATAAAGCATCTGGATTATTATCGCGTTTTCAAAATTTGAATTTGAAATAACACTGGTCCATATTTTGTGGAGCTTTTCTTTCGACATTATAATCCAGAATGGCAAAAATATATTTTATTCGCCGATTGAGCAGAATCGTATTAATACTTTGTCCGTCCAGATTTACTAAAATGTGCTTTCCTGAAATTCATCCCGTTTTCTTGTTTATTTCAGGACAAGTGTCCCTATCCCTGCACGTGTCCCACAAAGGAAGTGTGCGACGAATGCGAAGAGTGCCCTCGACAGTTCGGCGAGCCCTGCAGTGAGGACAGACCTTGCGATCGCTACAAAGGATTAGTCTGCACATTTCTCCACGATGGAGATACAGAAGGCGTATGCAGAGGTATGTATTACTTATTATATACATAGATAACTATCTGCTTAGTATTTCAATTACACAGGGTGTTAAATAAACATTCCGCAAAAACTCAAGGGGTTATTCCTTGGCATATTCTAAGAATATTTTGTTTTATGATGTTTTCTGGGATTTATCACGGCTAGGAAACCGTTAAATGTACAATCGTCTAGCTTATAATGAATTGCTATCAGCAAATCCATACATGAAATGCATGCCAGTTATCTCGGCGTTCGTATACATGGTAGAGGACTTCACTGACTATTAAACACACGTCAAACAGCCAAACGTCACTCAATGTAAGCAACTGCGACCGATACAGGTGAAGAACACTGACGGGACGTATTCAAATGAAATCCACTTGTACGTTAGTAGATAAAACAGCCGTTCCAAGTTATCGTCAACAATAGACCTTTTCATAGTTGAAATTTATTTGTGCACATGTGTCAATTTCCACCATGTTTTGCCCGAACTTTTTGACGTACAACCTTGTTGTTTGCCCGAAACTTTCATATTCCCGCCTTTCAAACTTGGCGGATGCGCATGCGCTTAACTAACCGTAAAAAGGTCTATTGTTTGTACTTAATAAACTCATTCATTTTTTGTACGTGATAAACTCATTGGAGTATGCCATACTTTCACTTACATTAATGATTTCAACAAATATCGAATATGATTGTCGCAAATTTTGTTCACCCCTTATCTTCGAAACAAAGGGGTTTTTAGAAATCATCATAGAACAAAATATTCTTAGAATAGCCCAAGGAATAATCCTATGAATTTTTGCCGCATATTTACGCAACACCCTGTTTATTATCTAGATTGCTTAAATTATGTAGACCTTATTAAGCAAGACAAAATAAACTATGCGGATTAGACTAGAACAACAAGACTAGACCGACAAGACTACACTTGTATGAAAAGAAATAATCAGTGTGGAGAAAATATGTGGGGTTCTAGATCAGACCTGACCGCTATTTTAAGTTTTTGAAGTTTAATTAGATTGTCTTTAAATAGAAGATGAGAGCTTGTCGATGATATCGACAGCAAGGAGAAATCCTGTTAATTAAAAATCCTGTGGGAGTTTAATTAAGAAAGCGAAAGAGGAAAAATTCCGGGGAGTTATCGTAGATCTAATCCTGGGGATTAGCATGGCGTAATTGGTTCCTTTTGCGATTCCGTCGCGAACTAGAGAGAAAAAAATCAAATTTAAATATAAATTCCGTTCCCAATTTAAGCCGAAAGTTTCTCTTTTTCTCTTTCCCTCAATTCTGCGACGCACATGAGAAGCAGCAAAAGTTTTCCCACCAGAAAAAAAAATTCAGAAATTTCCCGGTTTTTTTTTTAATAATTTAAACTCTCACATAAATATTTAACATTTCCAGAAACATTTTCTATGTGTATACAAAATTCCTGGATGTGCAAGTTTACAATTAGATTAGTTCACGACTGGACAGACAAGACTAGACAGACTGGAGGGACAAATTAGACAGACCAGACTTTTTAGGGGACGTAGCAAGCACCTTTCGGTTAACTTGAGCAAGAAGACCTACATGAAAGCTACACATCCGACACATCGCGGAACCGCTCCTCTCAATATCTCAGGATAGTGGCATCTCACATTCTTTGTTTCCACTGTAGTTGGAACTAAGAGTAGCCTTACATCGCCCATCCACGCGTGGTGATTAGGAGTTCAGCTGTCATATCTGAGTAAGGAAAGATAGTATGTTCTAAACCACCTCCGTATGGGGATTTACATGTAAAAAATAGTATCAGACACCTTATGGGAAATTACATGTAAAATCTAGCACCAGACACCTTATGGGAAATTACATGTAAAATCTAGTACCTGCCACCTTATGTGGAAATCCTATACAAAATAGTTCTGAACGTGTCCGAGCGAGTATGTGTAGATGGCGCCACGTCTTATCAGTAGGTCCGAACGTGGTCGAGCGAATATGTGTAGATGGCGTGCTAATTAGCGAGCCCGGCTATCCGCGAGAAAATTCAAAATGAGTTGCGGGTTGCCAACGGAGAAGCGGATATGTATGCATAATTGATTGCAGACATATTAAGGGTTGAAGGGTTGCAAATTTTGGATCTGCGCATGCGTCAGATTTGAACACGTTCAAGGCTACTGCTTATATTTCCTGTTTGAATCTGTCTGATTTTGAACTGCTAACGGATATTCGTGAAATTCCAACGGGTGAGCCAGCATTCCTCCTGCTATGAACTTATCCCTGGAAAGCTTTACACATCGAAACGACTGTACAATTTGACAAGAAATATTACTTTTCAAAGGAATGATAAGGTTGTAAATAATGAAAACTGTACATACAATTTATGGTTTTATTTAGCATTTTCGTATTTCTACTTGTATAAATTTATCGCTATACATTCAGATGTTCGGACGTTTTGTTTACAATAATTTACACGCCTTAACGCATAAATACACGCGCGCGATCAGATACTTAGCATTGATAATTATTTGACCGCTATACATTCGGAACGCGATTGATACTTAAGCCCTAAGGGTTCTCGCACACTGGATCCGCTCCGCTCAGATCACATCAGATCCGATCGGGTCCGCTCCTCTCTCTCAGCTCCGTCATTTTTCCACATATTGCATCCGCTCAGCTACGTCACTTTTCCACACACTCAATCCCCTCTCACCTCTCCACCGGGAGAGTTAAATTGGTGCTGCTAT
>CALYMW010000228.1:0-45921 GCA_944588485.1 Phosphuga atrata | reverse complement strand
GGGGCCTTTGCGAAACGATTCAATTGCATTATTATTTTGGTTTTCTTTTAAATCATTATTAGTTATAAATAATTAACCAACTGTTCTAATAATAAATAACGTTTCCATTTCACCACGTCCCACGCCAGACTAACGTTCAAATTTCAAACGCCCGGAGGAAAAACACAAATTACAAACTTAATCCACCAACAGGATAATTTAATATTCCCCTAATTATCTGAGTACTAAATCTAAAAAGAAAAGACAAGGCAGATAATACTATGTGAATATGAATCTAGCACAAGACTAAATAGACCGTACTAGACAGACAGGACTAGACAGACAATACTAGACAGACTAAACTAGACAGGCAAGACTAGACAGACAAGACTAGACAGATAAGACTAGACAGACAAGACTAGACAGACAAGACTAGACAGACAAGACTAGACAGACAAGACTAGACAGACAAGACTAGACAGACAAGACTAGACAGACAAGACTAGACAGACAAGTCTAGACAGACAAGACTAGACAGACAAGACTAGACAGACAAGACTAGACAGACAAGACTAGACAGACAAGACAAGACAGACAAGACTAGACGGACAAGACTAGACAGACAAGACTAGACAGACAAGACTAGACAGACAAGACTAGACAGACAAGACTAGACGGACAAGACTAGACAGACAAGACTAGACAGACAAGACTAGACGGACAAGACTAGACAGACAAGACTAGACAGACAAGACTAGACAGACAAGACTAGACAGACAAGACTAGACAGACAAGACTAGACAGACAAGACTAGACAGACAAGACTAGACAGACAAGACTAGACAGACAAGACTAGACAGACAAGACTAGACAGACAAGACTAGACAGACAAGACTAGACAGACAAGACTAGACAGACAAGACTAGACAGACAAGACTAGACAGACAAGACTAGACAGACAAGACTAGACAGACAAGACTAGACAGACAAGACTAGACAGACAAGACTAGACAGACAAGACTAGACAGACAAGACTAGACAGACAAGACTAGACAGACAAGACTAGACAGACAAGACTAGACAGACAAGACTAGACAGACAAGACTAGACAGACAAGACTAGACAGACAAGACTAGACAGACAAGACTAGACAGACAAGACTAGACAGACAAGACTAGACAGACAAGACTAGACAGACAAGACTAGACAGACAAGACTAGACAGACAAGACTAGACAGACAAGACTAGACAGACAAGACTAGACAGACAAGACTAGACAGACAAGACTAGACAGACAAGACTAGACAGACAAGACTAGACAGACAAGACTAGACAGACAAGACTAGACAGACAAGACTAGACAGACAAGACTAGACAGACAAGACTAGACAGACAAGACTAGACAGACAAGACTAGACAGACAAGACTAGACAGACAAGACTAGACAGACAAGACTAGACAGACAAGACTAGACAGACAAGACTAGACAGACAAGACTAGACAGACAAGACTAGACAGACAAGACTAGACAGACAAGACTAGACAGACAAGACTAGACAGACAAGACTAGACAGACAAGACTAGACAGACAGACTAGACAGACAAGACTAGACAGACAAGACTAGACAGACAAGACTAGACAGACAAGACTAGACAGACAAGACTAGACAGACAAGACTAGACAGACAAGACTAGACAGACAAGACTAGACAGACAAGACTAGACAGACAAGACTAGACAGACAAGACTAGACAGACAAGACTAGACAGACAAGACTAGACAGACAAGACTAGACAGACAAGACTAGACAGACAAGACTAGACAGACAAGACTAGACAGACAAGACTAGACAGACAAGACTAGACAGACAAGACTAGACAGACAAGACTAGACAGACAAGACTAGACAGACAAGACTAGACAGACAAGACTAGACAGACAAGACCTAGACAGACAAGACTAGACAGACAAGACTAGACAGACAAGACTAGACAGACAAGACTAGACAGACAAGACTAGACAGACAAGACTAGACAGACAAGACTAGACAGACAAGACTAGACAGACAAGACTAGACAGACAAGACTAGACAGACAAGACTAGACAGACAAGACTAGACAGACAAGACTAGACAGACAAGACTAGACAGACAAGACTAGACAGACAAGACTAGACAGACAAGACTAGACAGACAAGACTAGACAGACAAGACTAGACAGACAAGACTAGACAGACAAGACTAGACAGACAAGACTAGACAGACAAGACTAGACAGACAAGACTAGACAGACAAGGACTAGACAGACAAGACTAGACAGACAAGACTAGACAGACAAGACTAGACAGACAAGACAAGACTAGACAGACAAGACTAGACAGACAAGACTAGACAGACAAGACTAGACAGACAAGACTAGACAGACAAGACTAGACAGACAAGACTAGACAGACAAGACTAGACAGACAAGGCTAGACAAGACTAGACAGACAAGACTAGACAGACAAGACTAGACAGACAAGACTAGACAGACAAGACTAGACAGACAAGACTAGACAGACAAGACTAGACAGACAAGACTAGACAGACAAGACTAGACAGACAAGACTAGACAGACAAGACTAGACAGACAAGACTAGACAGACAAGACTAGACAGACAAGACTAGACAGACAAGACTAGACAGACAAGACTAGACAGACAAGACTAGACAGACAAGACTAGACAGACAAGACTAGACAGACAAGACTAGACAGACAAGACTAGACAGACAAGACTAGACAGACAAGACTAGACAGACAAGACTAGACAGACAAGACTAACAGACAAGACTAGACAGACAAGACTAGACAGACAAGACTAGACAGACAAGACTAGACAGACAAGACTAGACAGACAAGACTAGACAGACAAGACTAGACAGACAAGACTAGACAGACAAGACTAGACAGACAAGACTAGACAGACAAGACTAGACAGACAAGACTAGACAGACAAGACTAGACAGACAAGACTAGACAGACAAGACTAGACAGACAAGACTAGACAGACAAGACTAGACAGACAAGACTAGACAGACAAGACTAGACTAGACAGACAAGACTAGACAGACAAGACTAGACAGACAAGACTAGACAGACAAGACTAGACAGACAAGACTAGACAGACAAGACTAGACAGACAAGACTAGACAGACAAGACTAGACAGACAAGACTAGACAGACAAGACTAGACAGACAAGACTAGACAGACAAGACTAGACAGACAAGACTAGACAGACAAGACTAGACAGACAAGACTAGACAGACAAGACTAGACAGACAAGACTAGACAGACAAGACTAGACAGACAAGACTAGACAGACAAGACTAGACAGACAAGACTAGACAGACAAGACTAGACAGACAAGACTAGACAGACAAGACTAGACAGACAAGACTAGACAGACAAGACTAGACAGACAAGACTAGACAGACAAGACTAGACAGACAAGACTAGACAGACAAGACTAGACAGACAAGACTAGACAGACAAGACTAGACAGACAAGACTAGACAGACAAGACTAGACAGACAAGACTAGACAGACAAGACTAGACAGACAAGACTAGACAGACAAGACTAGACAGACAAGACTAGACAGACAAGACTAGACAGACAAGGACTAGACAGACAAGACTAGACAGACAAGACTAGACAGACAAGACTAGACAGACAAGACTAGACAGACAAGGACTAGACAGACAAGACTAGACAGACAAGGACTAGACAGACAAGACTAGACAGACAAGACTAGACAGACAAGACTAGACAGACAAGACTAGACAGACAAGACTAGACAGACAAGACTAGACAGACAAGACTAGACAGACAAGACTAGACAGACAAGACTAGACAGACAAGACTAGACAGACAAGACTAGACAGACAAGACTAGACAGACAAGACTAGACAGACAAGACTAGACAGACAAGACTAGACAGACAAGACTAGACAGACAAGACTAGACAGACAAGACTAGACAGACAAGACTAGACAGACAAGACTAGAGAGACAAGACTAGACAGACAAGAATAGACAGACAAGACTAGACAGACAAGACTGGACAGACAAGACTAGACAGACTAGACTAGACAGACAAGACTAGACAGACTAGACAGACAAGACTAGACAGACTAGACAGACAAGACTAGACAGACAAGACTAGACAGACAAGACTAGACAGACAAGACTAGACAGACAAGACTAGACAGACAAGACTAGACAGACAAGACTAGACAGACAAGACTAGACAGACAAGACTAGACAGACAAGACTAGACAGACAAGACTAGACAGACAAGACTAGACAGACAAGACTAGACAGACAAGACTAGACAGACAAGACTAGACAGACAAGACTAGACAGACAAGACTAGACAGACAAGACTAGACAGACAAGACTAGACAGACAAGACTAGACAGACAAGACTAGACAGACAAGACTAGACAGACAAGACTAGACAGACAAGACTAGACAGACAAGACTAGACAGACAAGACTAGACAGACAAGACTAGACAGACAAGACTAGACAGACAAGACTAGACAGACAAGACTAGACAGACAAGACTAGACAGACAAGGCTAGACAGACAAGGCTAGACAGACAAGACTAGACAGACAAGACTAGACAGACAAGACTAGACAGACAAGACTAGACAGACAAGACTAGACAGACAAGACTAGACAGACAAGACTAGACAGACAAGACTAGACAGACAAGACTAGACAGACAAGACTAGACAGACAAGACTAGACAGACAAGACTAGACAGACAAGACTAGACAGACAAGACTAGACAGACAAGACTAGACAGACAAGACTAGACAGACAAGACTAGACAGACAAGACTAGACAGACAAGACTAGACAGACAAGACTAGACAGACAAGACTAGACAGACAAGACTAGACAGACAAGACTAGACAGACAAGACTAGACAGACAAGACTAGACAGACAAGACTAGACAGACAAGACTAGACAGACAAGACTAGACAGACAAGACTAGACAGACAAGACTAGACAGACAAGACTAGACAGACAAGACTAGACAGACAAGACTAGACAGGCAAGACTAGACAGACAAGACTAGACAGACAAGTCTAGACAGACAAGACTAGACAGACAAGACTAGACAGGTAAGATTAGACAGACAAGACTAGGCAGACAAGACTACACAGAAAATACTAAGCAGGGAAGACTAGACTAGAGACAAGGCTACAGACCTTTAGCGTATCACAAGGTAGTCCTTAAACTGTATTAAGTTAAATATTCATGTAGACATGTGAAACTTGACATTTAAATGATTCGAAAACGAATTTCTTCGAAATGTTGAATGACTAAGTGGGAAAATACCGGGCGAGTTTCTCTAGAGCGATGTTGTGATGAAATGTAGCAAGAATGCAAATATGTGTCTAATTAACGTGCGATTAACGAAATTGAGACAGGCCGGGCGGTAGAAAATGTTTGCGTTTGCAAGAAATTAGCACAGAAAGCGAATGAATGTCTTCATGTACAATACATGCCGCGAGACAATGCTTCACAAATAATCAATTATTAATAAAAAAATAAACAATGGTTGCAAGGTTTTTATCTGAAACTTTGTAATAATTGCCGATAATTAGAAACTTCTACAATAACAAGACCAGTGAAAGATATGATTAGAAAAGACTAGACAAACAGACAAGCCCAGATAAGTCTGAACCAAACAAGAAAGGATGTGATAATACAATACAAGATCGGGCAGGATTAGAACCAAGGACTTGTGTGAACTAGCTTAACCTTTTGACAACGAATTTTAAAAAATGAAATTTCTGTAACTTTTACGATAGAAATCAGCTATATAGCTTGTTTAAAACGTGTAATGTTGATTTCAAATTTTTCCTATGCTGCAAATTTGAAATTTGAGTGCGGGACATATATGTCCCAACAGTGTTTTCTAACGGGACATATACGTCCCAACAGTGTTGTATAGAAAATCAAACTATTATAGACAAATAAGAAAACAGTTTATTCTAAACGATACAAGGAACATTTTTATACATGAAATGGTGTAAAACAGCTATCGCATAATGGGAGATCGCATGTGCTACACATCGTTTTCGTACGATGTTCAATTTTCTTTTTGGCACAACTAAAGCACATCCTACGTGTTTTTCATTGGACTGGTAAATGATCCCCAACGTTGTATATGTTGCAATGATTTTGTATTCGCCTCTGGCTAATTTCGTCTTCATGTCTGGAACATTTTTCCTATTCCTGATACATGTTCCTGATGCGGCAAATGGTAAGTCATAAAGTAGTCTCACTGAAGTGGATAAACACGAGTGGGACAAGCGTTGGTTGTAATAACACACAGAAAAAGGCATCTATATATTTTTTAAATTTGACTGGGGCATATTTGTCCCGACAGTGGTCAAAGGGTTAAGGGTAAAGAAGTCTAGACATGACTAAACCAAACAAGAGAAGCTATGATAAAACAAGACAAGATCAGAGAAGATTAGGACCAAGAACTTGTGTGAAGTAGTTTAGGCTCAAAGTTTGGGCAAGACTACAAGAGTCCAGGCAAGGCTAGAGTATTCCGGCAAGGTTAAAAAAGTGCTTGTAAGGATATGGAAGTCCAGACATGACTACAGTAGTCCAGACATGGTTAAAGAAGTCCAGGCAATGTTAGAGGAGTCCAGGCAAGGCTAGAGAAGTGTGGACAAGGCTATAAAAGTCCAGGCAAGGAGGCGAGATCTGGATAAGGTTAACGAAGTCCAGGCAGGGCTAAATAAATTGGGCTAAACAAGACCAGAGAAGTGTAGACAAGGCTAAATAAGTCCAGACAAGGCTAGCGAAGTCCAGACAGGACTAGAGAAGTCTAGGTAAGACTTCAGGCCAAATAAGTCCAGGAAAGCTACACTAGATGCGACTGGACGGACAAGACTCTTTGTGGAAAACAAGGATTACTTTATAGTGCAGGCAAGTCTAGAAAATTCCAGACAAGGCTAGAGAAATCCAGACAAGGCTAGAGAAGCTCGTGCAAGTTTAAAATTGTTCATGAAATGCTATAGAAGTCCAGATATGACTAGAGTAGTCTAGACAAGGCTACAGAAGTCCAGGTAAGGTTAGAGAAGTCCGGACAAGATTAAAGAAGTGCAGACAAGTCTAAAGAAGTACAGACAAGGGCAGAAAATCCCAGACAAGGCGCGTAAAGTCCAGACAGGACTGGAGAAGTACAGGTAAGACTTCAGGCAAGTCCAAATGAGTCCAGGAAAGGCTGGACTAGATACGGCTGGACAGACAAGACTATTTGTTGTAAACAAGGATTACCTTGAAGTGCAGGCAAAGCTAGAAAAGTCCAGACAAGGCTAGAGTAGTCCGGGAAAGGTTAAAATAGTCCATGCAAGGATATAGATCCAGACATTTCTAGTGTAGTCGATATAAGACTATAGAAGTCCGGACATGGCTAAAGAAGTCCACACAAGACTATAGTAGTCTATGCAAGGCTATAAAAGTCCAGGCAAGGCTAGTGAAGCGCCCAGGCAAGGCTTTAAAAGTAGGGCAAGATTAAAGAAGTCTAGGTAGGGCTAAAGAAATTCAGACAAGTCTTGAGAAGTGTAGATAAGGCTATCAAAGTCCAGAGGGCAAGTCCAAATAAGTCGGGGAATGGATAGACTAGATATGTCTGGACAGACAAGACTATTATTTGTTAAAAACAAGGATTACCTTGATGTGCCAGCACAGCTGGAAAAGTCCAGAACTCCTGGAGTCTACAGAACTCCAGGCAAGGCTAGAAAAGTTCGGGCGAGGTTAAAATAGTCCATGCAAGGCTTTAGAAATCCAGACATGACTAGAGTAGCTTAGATAAAGCTACAGAAGTTCAGGCAAAGTTAAAATAGTTTATTCAAGGCTATAGAAGTGATATACCAGACATGACTAGAGTAGTCCAGACAAGGCTAGAGACGTCCAGACAAGAGTAGAAAAGTTCTGGCATGGCTAGAGAAGTCCGGGCAAGGTTAAAATAGTCCACTCAAGGCTATAAAAGTCCAGACATGACTGAAGTAGTCTAGACATGGCTAGAAAAGTCCATGCTAGGTTTTAGCGGAAAAAGTTTAAACAGTTCATGCAAGGCTATGAAAGTCCAGACATGACTGGAGTAATCCAGACAAAGCTAAAGATGTCTTTGGCATGGCTATAGAACAACAGACTTGGTTTAAGAAGACCATACAAGGCTGGAGAAGACCAGACAGGACTAAAGAAGTACAGGCAAGGCTAAAAAAGTCCAGACAAGGCTGGGGAAGTCTAGGTAAAGTTTAATAAGTTCAGGTAAGGCTAAAGAAATCCTTAGAGGACTAGAGAAGTCCAGGCAAAGCTAAAGAGCTCCAGACAAGACTAGAAAAGTCCATTCAAAACTAGAGAAGCCCAGACAAGGCTAGAGAAGTCCAGGCAATTCTGAAGTTAGGAAAAGGTTAAAAAGGTCCAGACTAGACTAGAGAAGTGTAGACAATGTTAGAGAAGTTCAGACAAGGCTAGCAAACTCCGGACAGGGCTATATAACTAAACATAAGACTTCAGGCATGACTAAGTAAGTCCTGGAAAGGCTAGACTAGATACGACTTGCCAGACAAGACTCTTTGTGGAAAATAAGGATTTCCTTGGAATTTTCCAATCTTCTGTGTGGAATTAATGTGACTTATTATACTTATTAATTAATATGATTCTCCTTGTTTGTTGATTTTACAGTAAATATAATTGCATTAAAATAAATTGTCCGTCTAAGCAAAACTAATTTGTCCGGTCGGCTATTCGTATTCTTCGCTCAATTTAAGATTGAAATTGGTAAATTTCTGCGCTTTGCAACTTGTTAATTGCAATAATGGACGTGAAACAAAAACTGCAATCTCCATTACTTGACATGTGAGGATAATTTATTTGTTTTTTTTTTGTAAGTTTTCTAGGAATTGAGTCAATTAAGTGGATATCTTGCGTAATTTTGCAAAGTTTCGTGTAAATTAGAATACAATTTGATTCAACTCGTTTCAATTCACTTTTCACACGTAAAAAATTACAGTTTCAAATAGTAGCAGCAGCCTTACGAATTTTAAACTGTAAAAACTACAAATTGCTTTTTGTTAAAATTACAGTTTCCGATATTATTAGTAAATAAGTTTTAAAATTACAGTATGCGACTACAACCTTTACATATTTGTATTCTTAAGGCCGCTGCTACGATTTGAAACTGTAATTTTTAAAGTGTACTTTTTTCCGTGCTCTTGTTGATTTTCACAAAATATCTTATGATATGTAAAGGGTGACAAATTAAAAGACCCATTTAGCAGTTTATTATTCAAGTGTGTACAAGAAGTGCTTTTGTGCATAAGGTTCGAAGTATAAATCTTTTAGCTTGAATCGCAAAAGTGCACAAAACCCTTTCACACACGCGTATCATATATTATTTTATCTTCGAAGCATGTTAAAATACTGTCGAATCTACCGAAAAATAATTGTTTCTTACCGATAATATTGAATAATAGCAATTTTGGCAGGCAAAATACGTCAAATCACTGACACAATAGGGTTACAACATTCAGCACCTCCGTCGCAATAATTGCTAACTAGTAAAACCTAGATTTAATCCTGATTAGGTTATGGTTAGGTAAAGTTATATTAGAGGTATATATGGTTAGGTTAAGTTATATTTTAGATAAATCCAGACTGAGAGGCCGATACTTCTTGATTCAAAATAAGAAAAATTAATTAAATTTTAACATACGTCAGATTTTTTTTTTTTACTACGACTATGTTTTTTTGTTTAGTAACGCGAGTTGTTGCCATAGTAACGACAAACAGAAATCGTTTAATAATGAAACTCCATTTGGTTTACATTGGACTTTTACGCACGATTTGGATACTTTTACACACCATTATAGTAATGGCATCCTTCCCATACAATAATTTACTTTAGAATTGGTGAAACCATCCCACAATATAGATAATCATATAAACTTAAAACAAACGGAACACAGCCGGAATATATAAATATATTCAGTCTTTCCGGAGCTCTGTAACAATTACTGAGCCTTTTTAGGACTACCAAAACAAAGCCACCTTCGTGGCACTCAACAAAAACTATAAGAATAACTTTGTTTTTAAGTTCATGTCTTTCCGATACCTTAAGTAGATAGCCATCTGTGGACTCGTTTCGAGATTGATCTCTCATCGGCACAGCTTTGCTTCCATGAACAACAATTTGTAAACCACTTACTTGAAAACCCATGTGGTGATTAGGGTTAGATGTTTTTAATTTTGACATTTTGTGAGAGAGATATGAACGTCGCAAGTTATTGATTGAACTGATAATTTAAAATTGGTGAAACCATCCCACGTTATAGATAATCATATAAACTTTTAACAAACGGAACACAGCTTGAATATATAAATATATTCAGATTTTCCGGAGCTCTATAACAATTACAGAGTCTTTTTAGGACTACCATTGTTTTGGTAGTCCTAAAAAGGCTCAGTAATTGTTATAGAGCTCCAGAAAGACTGATTTTATTTATATATTCAGGCTAATGTGTTCATTTTGATGTGCGAGTAGATAAAATATATCGATTACTGATTTTGTATAAGCAGTTTTTAAGTTAGAAAAGTTCTGTAGTAAATTTTGTTTATGGAGACTGTAGCAGATATTTTAAGAAATCTTTTAGTTCTATATAGAACGTATATTTTTCTATTGAACCTGACATTTTGGTATATTCGTGATCGATAACCTTAACACAGGATTATTTTTAATAAAGAAACACAAGTTGAAAATTTGCAAATATATGTTTTTTGTCTAACTTTCTAAATTCTTCCAAGCATATATTTAGCACTATTGGATGGAGCAGTTTTTCGTCTAAAATTTGTAAAAGTGCAATTTTTATCTTTCCAAAACGTTGTTTTTCTTTGCCAACCTTCGATCGCATTCTCCAATTAAAGCTATGTAAACTGATAAATCAAATCCACCTCTCGATTCAAAATAAGATTTAGTGGCAGGACGTTTGATTTAATGTGGTTAGATTTGGTGGCATTCCGCGAAGCGGCAGATAAATCAAGACCACATACGCACGACGCCGCGAACTCTCGAACCAAGATAAAATAGAGCGGCAAAGACCCTTTGTTTAACCCTGGTTAGTTAGATTGTGTGGCATACCGCCAATCGTCAGACAAATTGCCACATAGAAAATCATGTCGCGCTTAAAGCGTCACCAGTGGCGTGCACCTTAAAAGTTTTTACACTATTCCATCCTCATCAACTGTTCCTCCCTCGACAACTATTCCATCCTCAACAACAATTGCATTCGAAAGAAACTATTAATATGTACTGGTATATACTATTTGTTTATAGGAGTGTGGAGATAGAGTGTCTTTATGCGTTATCATGTTTAATCTATTGTGTATCAAAATCAACCTGACACACTCCAAGACTTAAAACGTTACTTAATTAGTAATTGCATAAATTTCATCAAAATTGTGTCATTATCTATGGTATTGTACTCATTATTGCAATGCTCTCATTGCCAGTTATGTTTTCAACGAAACACACGTAGAAAGAGAAATACGTAAGGAGGGGGTATAACGCAAAAATCTTACGTTACATTTTACATCTGGCGATATAATTTTTAAGTGTCAGTTTTTGGAGCTTTGTAGGTTTAGGCTTGTTATAAAACTTAACAATGTGCAATAAAAATGTGGTTTATAACTTATTTCATTTCATACACTGTTCAATTCAGTGTAAGTATGAATTACCACCTAGTAACGGTCGTAACCATCCTATTATTTCATTTCATATAAATTTGCTGATTAAAATGGAGTCACTCTTAATTTGTGACTCTTTAGAGAATATATAAATCCAATATTTCCAATTTAGAAATAACAAACTTGTTAAAGCGAAATATAGCTTGAATATATAAATATATTCAACCTGTTCGTGGCTCTATAAAATGAAGTCTTCTTAAAACTATTTCTCATGTTGAAACAACTATTTCCTGACTAATATCACACAGGCTATTGATGAGAGATAGATCTCGAAACGCGTCTGCAGATGGCTATGCACTTAATTTAAATAAAAGAGAATGAAAGAAATGACCTTAAAGAACATCATTTTATATTATACAAGTACATGAGTAGTTGAATAAGGTGAAAGAGTTGATGAGGGCGAAACGATTGAAAGTGTAAATGGAACAGTTGTAATTGTGGAATAGTATTAGAATCTTGAGGTGCGCGCCACATATTTTTGTTGTTGGACAAAATAAACATTTTAAATATAAACACTTTCATTAAAAGAAAATCCTGTGTCAAGTCGCCCGTATCTAAGTATCGCTCGTGAAGATACCAAAATATAAATTTCTATATTAAAATCAACGATCTATAGAAAACTGATAGAATATCTTACATATTTCCAACAGTAGCTCTTTGAATTTATTTCCATCAGTTTCGCTTTGACTTTAATCGAACTACCACCAATTAAGGGGGGACATCACAGTAAAATTTAGAGAAAATCGATTTTTTTTTACTCGCTTAAAAGTTGCTTTAGTAAAAAAGACATACCAAAAGATAGAATGCGGCAAAAATGTCTAAATGCCCAAATTTTCCATTCTGTCGCAACGCCTCTCAGGTATGCGCCGAGCGCCTTTTGTGATCCAGGGGCGCGCTCTAATTTTCGAGTACGGGAGCAGGTATAACGGTATTTAAGAGGAGTCACTATATATACTATACATTCCAAGAATAGGTGTGTAGCGTCAGTTGGCGTCAGTCAGGCGTCAGAAATTGTGAATCAGTTAAACAAATGAAGAATGCTATTAAGGCCACATTGCTTCACAAAATATCTGCGAATGACCATCCGAAACACGACGATTGCCCGATTGGAGGAAATTCATGGTGCTCGTGGCAAATGGCGAAATCTTCGGACACTTTGAATGCTTATACGCACAAAGCACCAATGTGTGATGAAGTTTATGAAGCTATTCAGCCAGTTTATCAACAACTCACTACGGATGATCTTCTCACTCGCTGCATCGGGGGTTTCACACAAAACAGCAATGAAAGCTTCAAGTCGACAGTGTGGGCTCTGGCTCCAAAAATTACGCATTCCGGCAAAGCAGTCCTCGATATTACTACAAACATCACTTCGTGTGTTTTTAATGACGGGTTAATATCAATTCTACGTATAATCCAGGTCATGGACATGAAAATTGGTTTAAAAAGTCACCAACTAAGCATGGATGTTGCAAAACTTACACATTGATTTCATCGTCTGTTCTTTTCTTTACAAATGTATATGATTTTATTGTTCCAGCAGGAGTGGAACCTATTAATGGGTCCCTTCTTTGAATTTGGCTCACGTTTCCGCAAATCGTATATACTCAATCTACACATGTTCCCGACTAGGAATTTCAGTTCGTTTTTTATTTACAGCACGTCCGCCTTCGTTCCTAATTAGGAAGCCTCATTCGGAACACATTCGGAAGCCACAATTGCATATTATAACTATAACCTCAACCTATTCTGGTCTGAGTTCGGTTTTCACTTTAGGCAGCATTTTGGAATCCAAACTCGGATGTGACGATCCCAACCTAGTCTAGCCCTAATTCGGATTCCTCTTTAGGTGGCGGTTTGGAAACCACACTTCAGATTTCGGATTTGACTTCATTTTGAGACAGCAGTTCAGAAACTACACTTGCATGCGTCAACTGTAACTTAATGCGGTCCAAATTTTCCACAATTTTCCAAAACACAGCTTAAAAGTACCTGAATCTTAAAAAATACGAGATGTTTGATGTAATATAAAGTATTTGAAAGAATAGTTAGAAACTGAAACTATATCTTAGTCCAGTATGGAAATAGTCTTTTGGAAGGAGTAAGTGTGTGTACGCATGCGCTTAATGAAACTCATAGTTTCTGGAATTCCAAAGATATATTTAAGTTAGGCTATGCCACAGACTATCCTAATAACAAACTAATATCGCTTGCCTAAGTTCGATAAAACTTTGGTTATCCATATAAGGTTCGAATGAGGCTTGGCACAGTTCGGTAACAGTTCGGAAGGCCTCATTAGGTGGGAATTTAGACTTCCAAAGATTTGCCGAAGCTAGGCTTTTCTAATTAGGACGGTACAAGGTTCGAATGAGGCTTGGCACAGTTCGGTAACAGTTCGGAAGGCCTCATTAGGTGTGAGTTAGGACTTCCAATGATTTGCCGAAGTTAGGCTTTCCTAATTAGGACGGCACAAGATTCAAATGAGGCTTGCCACAGTTCGGTAACAGTTCGGAGGGCCTCATTAGGTGGGAGTTAGGACTTCCAAAGATTTGCCGAAGTTAGGCTTTCCTAATTAGGACGGCACAAGGTTCGAATGAGGCTTGGCACAGTTTGGTAACAGTTCGGAAGGCCTCATTAGGTGGGAGTTAGGACAAAGATTTGCCGAAGTTAGGCTTTCCTAATTAGGACGGCACAAGATTCGAATGAGGCTTGCCACAGTTCGGCAACAGTTCGGAAGGCCTCATTAGGCCCGAATAGATCTTTCGGCATGCCTCACTATTTTCCTAGTCGGGTTTATAAGGGAAGGACGGAGTAATTCACTCGCGTTATCGAAACGGCTAGTGGCCGAATCAAGAAATGTATCAAAATCATCGATGAACGTCTGATTTATCATGTCTGTTCCCGATCAGAATTGCTCAAAAAGGTGAAAATGTTTACTTTTGTCCGAAACTCATTTTTCGCGGTCATATTTGGTTTCAACTGACTGACGCTTGGGCTGACGTTTGTGCTGACGTCCCGCCAGTAGCGCCGGTGTGTTTTCTTGGTGAATTCTTGGTTCAGAAAATGCGTAAAAAAATCGAAAATTGGAATCTGACTTACAGGTAAAATTGCGGGAATGTGTTCCCACCGATTGCTGTTCTTCGTTGCAGCGTAAATGTCGTGGTAAGAAAATTCCGATTTTGAAGTACCCAAAATTTGTGAAATTTTGGAAAATCCCCCCTCACCGAACCGCAGCCGGCGAAGAAGCGAAATTTACAACCCTTGCAGAAAAGAGTTGAAATTTGCTAATTGCCCCGGTAAAAGTTGCTAAAGTTGAAAGACGGATGAAATATGACGCGCGAAAAATGGGGGACGATTTGCAGGACGTTGGGTGGCGCACCGTGCAAGCGAAACGTGCAAGCTTGGTTTCAGAATGTCGGCAATTTCCGGCGGAAGGAAACCGTTCAAAAATTTCTGAAAAATTTGCATGCACCACTCAGTTTCGTTTTTTTTCCATAATTTCGTCAGTTGCCGAACTTTTTGCAACTTTTAATAGACTATGGCACTGTCCAGCCTGTGCTCGATCTGCCACTGCAGGGCAGGAAGTTGTGCCATTTGTAGATATTGATTGCGGATTGACATCCTACCGGTTTCCTACTATCGGCCGTGGCGACCTCCTGGATTCCGCGAATCGGCAAATCTGCACATCGTACGCAAGATACTGTCGACCTCCATCGAACGGTGTAGAAGAAATTGCAAAATTCCACCCACTTCCGTTCAGCCGTCGGCTCGCAATACAACGTCGAAAGTAGAAAGAAAAACGTTTTTTGCGATATTTTTTTTAGGTTTTTCGCACTTATCTCCTAATTTTCAGCGAAGACTCGAAAATTCGAGATAACAGTTTTGTGTGGAAAAAATCGGCGCTTCCGATGGCACCGCTCGCGTCGCGATTGGTCCAAATACGGCCGCTCGGCGGCCGAGAAACTGAAATTTCGTTTTCGTGCCGCACAAGGCCATCACAAAGGTTAGTCAATTATCTGTAGCTTTTTAAACATTTTACCACTTTCGCCCGGCAAAATTTCTTTCGAATATCACTCAAAACGTTTTCATTCTCCAAACCCGATTTGACGCTTATCTCCCGGACGCATACTGTCTAAAATGTCTATTTTAAAGGCTCTTTCAGACCGGCGCGGAGCGTTTGCGTCGCGAAATTTACGCAGCGAAAAATTCGCTAGCGGCGCAGCAGCGAAATGGTCATGCCCACTCCAAAACGCGATTTTTAGGTGTATAGTCATGAGTTCCTCAAAGGAAGAAACTCTGCTAATATTAGTATTGCAAACTGTACAGTTTTTCAAAAAAAAATTGATGCCAAAACAGTCTTTACATTTTTGGTTGTAACATCAAAACGAAAAAGCTACAAAAATGGTTTTAACCGATTATTAAAGCTTAATAAATCTACAAAAATCTGATATATAACTTCTTTGTCTCACTGCAAAAACAAATTAATTACAAGTTTTGCCAAAAATATGGTTTCTAAAACTGTTCTTATATTTTTGCTTGTAACTGCAAAACCAAAAAAGCTAAAAAAATGTTTTCAACAGATTATTAAAGCTTAATAAATTTGCAAAAAATTGATATATTACTTCTTTGTCTCACTGCAAAAACAAATGAATTACAGTTTTGCCAAAATAAAATGAATTACAAAACTGTCCTTACATTTCTGGCTGTAACTGCAAAACCACTAAAGCTACAAAAATGGTTTCAACAGATTATTAAAGCTTAATAAATTTGCAAAATTTAGGTATAACTTCTTTTTCTCGCTGCAAAAACAAATGAATTATAGTTTTGCCAAAAAAAACAATGGATTCCAAAACTGTCTTTACATTTTTGATTGTTACTTCAAAACCAAAAAAGCTACAAAAATGGTTTTAACAGATTATTAAAGCTTAATAAATTTTCAAAAATCTAATATATAACTTCTTTGTCTCGTGTCCCGTGCAAAATAAAATGAATTATAGTTTTGCCAAAAAAAAAATTATACCAAAACAACAGAAGAAGAAAATCGGTCAGTTTGTTATTTTTTATTTGTTTTTTATTTCTAAAACACCTAAAACTCATTTAAGAAATAGAAGATAAATAATGTGGGTTCAAAAAATCAACAAACTTAATTTTCAACATTTTCAAACCTCGGCATTTTCTTCCAATTCTAATACTATCTGCTTACAATTTTTGTCTTTTCTCGTTATATTTTTATAGTTTTCATCATCCAGGTCATACAATATAGGATATTTTCTAAAATTATGAATCAACTTCTGTGTAATCGCCATTTCAAAACACGGCGACAGCGAAACTGACCGCGCATGCAGCGTTCTTGTCGGGCAACGCTGTACTACCGCGGCTATGGCATAAATCGTGCCTGTTGATTTGAACATTTGCATAAGCCGCCACGTCAATTGGTCCGCTGCGATAACGCATCGGTCGCGGTAGCGAAACTTCCGCGCCGGTCTGTGAGATCCTTAATAGTTATTTTAATGTAGCGTCTATGAAATAGTGGCAGGTAAATAATAAAATAAACATCAGGCCTGGTAAAAATAATAAGCATGTTAAAGGTATGTTATAGCTCTATTTATGTTGGCATAAGATTTAAGTTCAATCATTCTGGGTACTAAGTACATATATATTACAAATTTGCTTTCTCAATGAAGTAATATTTTGGCAAAACCAACTTGATTTTTTAAATTTTTATTAAACATAGATATATTTTGGAACGAAGTTTTCGAACGCGGCTAGGGGAAGGTGTGATTCGGGAGAAAATGTAACGTAAGATTTTTGCGTTATACCCCTTCCTTACGTCATTCTCTTTCTCTCGGTGTATCTTTCTATGAGCAGGCATATACGCATATCGCACATCTATTGATTATTTACCTTGAAAATATGATAAAAAATAAAAAATATATGTGCTACACAGATTTTATTGGGAATTACATTCGGAGTTAAAAAAATGTGTTAGGAAGGTTCTTGACGGGAGTTCCCTGACCGCACAAGTTTTTTTTTTAATTAAAGTGATTTATAAAATGCTTCTCGGGCAGCATAAAATGTCGACACGCGCCACATGCGGCCCGCGGGCCGCCATTTACCCAGACTTGTTATAGAGCTACGAACTATAGATGAGCAAGAGATCCCATCGACCCATCCTATCCCATCCCATCGTCCCATGGGATGGGATGAGTGGTATGAACGTCGCGTGGGATAGGTTAGGATGCGACGATAAATTTGTATGGGCTGTGGTCGGACGAGTTTTGATAAATCTAGTTCGTGCATAATTAATTGCTTATCGTGCCAATACGCCCAATTTCAATCCAGAAGATTTCTGTGATAACCATGTAGTTTCTGAAAAGTCTTTGGATCCGATTGCGACGAAAAAGAATTTCTCGCTGTCAGATGAAGAAATTACAGAAAAATTAAATTTGAACGAATTATCCTTAAGAAAATCTGAACCGAAAGGAGAGTCTGCTATATGGCAAAAATTGGATGAATGGGACGGGCTCGGCCGGTATGAAATTCGATGGGAAGAAAATATTAGGTTTGTGGGATGAGACAGTGAGACGAAAATGTGTTGGGATAGGACAGGGATCCGTCCCACAGGATGGGGTCTGGAACGAGAAACTCGTACCATGTTCATCTCTACTACGAACAGTTTGAATATATTTATACATTCAAGCTATGTTTCGCTTTAATAAGTTTGTATGATTGTATCTCTAATTAGTATGGTTTCACCAATATTCAAATATAAATAATTATTTCGTGGCGTGAAATTTTTTAAACAAATTCCTCGTATGACGAAAGATACCCGGTAATTAGGTTAATAATAATTATGTCACAATTTCTCACGTATTTTTGGTAATTTGCTAATCATTTTTTTAACAGTCATCATATAAGCCGAGGTCCTGCAATTTGTTTCCGAATATTTTCTTGCGTTTCGTAGATCGCGTCTCTTACATTTAACACGAGCATTTAGCTCGTTGCTTTTGCTTTCTGCAAAGTCGTTTTAGAATGTGAAAGAAACTGAGAAATATTTTTGTGGAACGGTTCGAGTTTGTTGGTATTTAAATGTAGGTTCGGATTTGTGCCACCTACTATCGAGTTGTTCGGAAAGCAATCTCGTTCACGACAATGACTTATTTTATTTACTTATACCATTTCGATCAGATACATTCTGCTGGGATTAGCACGATTTCCTTGAAGAAGAATCTTTACTCACAAAGCAAATCTCAACAAGTTGTCATAAAGGTGACAGTAAACTTCAATTATTTCTGGAATTGTTGAGTGAATGTTAAAATATATAAAGTCAATACAGTTTTATCGCTCACGACAATGACTTATTTTATTTACTTATACCATTTTTATCCATTACAGTTTGCTGGTAGTAGCACGATTTCCACGAAGATGAATGTTTGCTTACAAAGAAAATCTGAATAATTTGTCCTAACGGTGATAGTAAACTTGAATTGTTTGGTAAATGTTAAAATAGTCAAGAACCATCTAATAAATTTTATTGTGATTATAAAAAATACGAAAAAATTACTATGTGAATTTTCATATTATAAGAAAAGAATTAAGGAAAATATACCATGTTATCTAATTCACAAATTGACTAATAACATGAATAAATATAATTACTAGTACGGTGTGGCTTCAGCATTTTACTGCTAAGAGAGACCACGTGGGTCGCTGGAAAAATGACATAACTTGATAAATAAAAATAATTATATAACATCCATTGACGCGTTTCTGCCTTTTGGCTTCGTCAGTATGGACTTTCATAATTATTTTTATTTATCAAGTTACGTCGTTTTTCCAGCGACCAACGTTGTCTCACTTATTGTTTGTAGTAAAATGCAGGAGCCACACCGCAGGAGCCATAATTATATTTATTTATGTTATTAGTCAATTTGTGAATTAAAGAACATAGTATATTTTCCTTAATTCTTTTTTGGTGATTTAGTTAGCTTGATATAAATATATGTAAGGACACTTAAAAAAAGAACTAAAATACTCTCCAAACAACCCATTATTTTTACTTGTATAATCTTCATCATTGACGTCTAGTCTTGGCTTTGTTAATTACTTACGTTAGCACTTGGCCGAGCGTTTGTAAATTATTTTAAAGGAATTTTCGTCACGTAATTGTTGGATTTCATCCAATTTTTTTTTTTTTTATATCATGAAGTTTCGAACAGATTGTCTGGAAACGCTTCCTACGTTGCTTTTATTTCTATATTAACCTACCTAGATTTGTTTTATTTATGGATCAGACGGGAAATTATTTGTACCTTCACACTTTTTTACCAAATTGCATAACGGTATTAAATAAATATAATTTTAACAGGTGGCGCAAAAGTCATCATCGGATTTTCTTAGAGCATAACTTTGGTGTTCAAAGAAATTTCTGTATCCAGGCTGCGATAAGATGATGATGATACATACTTTTATCCTTAAAATGAAAAAGAAAAAATTTAAAATTTATGGGAATGTATTCAGTGGCTGTTGGATTAATGTTTGACAAAACATTGTATGTGTAAACAAGCTATTACATAATATTTGTCTAAATAAATACCAGTTTCAGTATTTATTTAGACAAATATTATGTAATAGCTTGTTTACACATGTAATGTTTTGTCAAACATTCATCCAACAGCCACTGAATAGATTCCCATAAATTTTATATTTTTTATTTTTACTAACTATACTATTATTACTAAACTATACAATAACTGAATAAAAAAGTAATAATGATTGTGGTAGTAATGATTATTGTTGTTTGCAGATTTGGTTCGCGCTGGTTCGCGTGAGGCGCCCACCGAGGGTTATTACGGCGTCGTTCCCTGAAGTGGCCCGGACGGAATTAGAGACGTCGGACAGAGGTTACCCCATGTTGACACAAATCCTGTTCGCAATCACCCGTCTCGGGAGATCGCCTAGGAAAAAAATCACGCTCGATTTGAGCCCATAAGTGCCAAAGTGCGCGGAACAAAACGCTCTCGTTAATTTATTTTGTGAATTTAGTGTAAATAGAAAGGATTTATTTTTGTGTGTGGAGGCAAAACTGTTGGTTATAGTTTGAGTTTTTGTTGGATTTTGTGAAATTTGTGCGGTGTGATGGATCACGCTACGAAGACCAATCTGAGGAAACTCTCGTTTCTGGGGTTCAAACGAAGCGGCGAAAAGAAGGTAAGCAGAATTTTGTTAAAGACCAGGAGCAACCCCAACGTTTTTTCTACGTCGACGCCTTGACTATTTTTTTTTTCAAATTTAGACCAGGGATTTCCAACCCTTTTATCAAATGAAAACTGAGCGAAATTTTGAAAAATGTTTCTAATAAAACTTGTAGAGAATTAAATTTTCTATAGAAAAACCTTGTTTCTAGTTAGTTTTAGCCTGTCAATTTGGTAATAATTAACCTTCAACAAAGTCTAAACCTTGTTTTTGTTTCATATTTTTCTTATCTCTAAACTGCAAAAATTTCTTCTTGTGCGTCTTCATTTCTGAAGGTTGGCAACCACTTCACCACATCGCTTCCTATCTCCGGCCTTGTGGAATATTATTATAATACCTTTATTGACATTATCATTATCAACACACTACAGATAATTCCAAAACATAACAAAACTATACTTGTATATAACAAAACAAAGCAAAACAAAGCTTCGAAATAAAAACTGGAGTGAGACAAGGAGATGGACTTTCCCCACTTCTCTTCAGCTGTGTCCTTGAAAAGGTTATGAGGGAATGGCGCAAGGAACTGAACAATTTGGGTGCTCAGAGTGGTATCTACCTGGGACGTAAGAACGATGGACTGGTTGTAGATTGCCTGGCCTTTGCAGATGACATGGCACTGTTTGCTGATTCTCTTGAGATGGCAACAATGCAGGTAAACTGCCTCTGAAAACAGGCTGCCAAAGTGGGTCTTCAAGTGTCGCTGGAGAAAACAGAATTCTTCACCAACATTAAAGAAGCAAACAGAGAGATGTTACTAGAACAGGGAAACATCAAGAGGACTGAGAAATTTAAGTATCTCGGCGAATGGATTGAACCCAACTTATCAGAAAGAGCATCATTATCCAAGAGAGTCAGCAAGTTAGAACTAGCCTATCGGCTGACTAAGAACACTTACAATAAGTAATGCCTGTCGCGCAACCTGAAACTTAAGCACTACACATCAGTCTTACGACCAGAAGCCCTATATGCCATGGAGTGTCTTTCTTTGAACCGAAGGGGTCTAATGGAGAAATTGGAAATCAGAGAGAGGAGAATCTTCAGGAAGAGCCTAGGCCCGGTAAAGGAAGATGGGGATTTCCGAAGACGGTATAACTCTGAGCTGTACGAACATATTGAGATGCTTTCTGACTGTGCAAGGAAAAGAATGGTAGCTTTCTATGGCCACATTGCAAGATTGCCTCCAAACCGACTAACCAACCGTCTGTTCACCTTCTGACTAAACAAGAAGCTTCGTACCACTTGGTTGACCGAGACCGAGAAGGATATTAAATTAACAGATCTTAAAAACAGACACTCTGTGAGACGCACCCTAAAAGAAGTCCGTGGATTTCAGGAAAAACCTCGAAGGAAAGGTACCCCCTGGACAGAAGAGAGAAAGGAGTTACACCGGCAGAACATGCGACAATACTGGGCAAAGGTCAAAGCCCAACAGTTGAACAAGCGTGGTCCAAAGTAGGCCTATTCGAAAGAAGAAGAAGAAAACAAAGCAAGTTTCTATATAACAAAACAAGTTGAGTTTCAAATTTTCAAAACAAAATTCTGACTACGCTACCAGATGTAAACGAAGTTAAAGGTATTATCAACTCACTTAAAAATAATAAAGCCTCAGGCGAGAATGGGATAATTGCAGAGATATGGAAACTTGTAGATGAAGAATTGTTAATAGCGACGACAAATCTATTTCAGAAAATATGGATTGAGGAAGCAATTTCAGAAGACTGGTTAATCGCCTTAATTCATCTACTACATAAAAAGGCTCAAAAATTAATGTCAATAGTTATAGGGGGATCTCATTGTTGTCTGTCACATATAAAATATTTGCCAAATTACTTTTAAACAGACTTGAACCACAGATCGAACCACAGCTTGGTGAGTTCTAAGGTGGATTCAGAAGGAATAGATCGTGTGCAAAACAAATTCTTAGTTTAAAGTTGATATTAAAATATTACAACAGGCCAAAGAATATCTTTATCTCATTCGTTGATTTTCAGAAAGCGTATGATTCAGTGGATAGGAATACTGTTTTTGACACATTGAAGGAATACCAAGTTGACCAAAAAACCATAAATTTAATAAAACTTACGTTAACTAATACGATTTCCAGAGTCAAATTTTTAAGTGAAGTTAGCGAGCCCTTCGAGGTTAAAACAGGGCTCAGACAAGGGGGCAGTCTATCACCACTGTTTTTCAATTTGCTCTTGTATAAAGTCAAGAGGACGGTTTGGGAGAAGAATGATTCAGGTGCTAAAATTGGTACAAAGAATCAGAACCTCACAGTCAAAGGTTTAGCATTTGCTGACGACATACCGCTGTTTGCTGAATCAGAACAAGAAGCTATTAACCAAATTGATCAGTTAAAAGAAACGGCAGAAAAGCGGGCTTACAGATTTCGTTGGTAAAAACAGAGATGACAAGTGATCAGAAATACACTAAGAAAATGATAAAAACAAATTGTAGAAGCATCAGGGTCACTGACCGATTTAATATCTTGCAGAAATCATTAGTAGCAATGGGGCGGATAAATAAGCAATTGAGAACAAAAAAGGGATATTGGAAAGATTACATTTTTGTACAAAAAATATATAAAATAAAAAGAACCTGTCTATCAATGCAAAATTACGACATTTTAATACAGATGTTAGACCAGTCATCTTGTACGGCATGGAAACTACAAATATAACCGGAATGGAGAATTTGCTCAAGATAGAAAGAAGAATTTTAAGATGGATTTATAGACCTTGGAAATCACAGAAAGGTTATAGACTGAGATCCAATGCAGAAATTTATAGTCAATTTGACAACCTTTAAGTGATGATCAGAAAACGCATGGATTGCTCAAAGTTAAACAAACAAATTTTTATAAAATATGGAACTAATAGGGGTACCGGAAAGTAATCCGGAAAGTTATTATTATTAACTCAAAATATAATTTCCATCGTTTGAATTAACTTCTTCCCAACGTGTGGCCAGATTTTGAATACACTTTTTGAAAAATTCAGGTGTCTTCTGATTAAAAAATGAGTTGAAGTCATTTTCGATGGCATCTTGAATCCTATATGTTTTATTCCGAATATGATGTTCTAATGATCTGAATAAGTGGTAATTCGATGGCGCCAGGTCTGGAGAATATAGCTTCTTCTTCTTCCTTTGGCTCTACAACCCTTTATGGGTTTTGGCCTCCTCTACTATTTTATGCCATTCTCCACGATCTTCCGCTGCTCTTTTCCAATTCCTTACTCCTAGTACTTTTATGTCTTCTTCCACGCTTTCCTTCCATCTTTTACGTGGTCTTCCTCTTGGTCGGCTATTGGTGGGTTTCCATTCCATGATAAGCTTGGTGTTTCGATCTTTTTCCATTCTTTGCACATGGCCTATCCACCTCAGTCTCTGTGCCTTTACATGTTTTACTATGTTGTTGTTTCCAATTAGAGACTCTAGTTCGTGATTCATTCTTATCCTGTATGTTCCATCCTGTTCCCTTATCGGACCATATACTTTTCTTAATATTTTTCTTTCAAATGTCTTTAGTTCTTCCTCACTTTTCTTAAGGAGGGTCCATGTTTCACAGCCATAAGTAACTACCGGTCGTATTAGGCACTTATATATAGAAGCCCTGGAGAATATAGCGGATGTGGCAAAACTTCCCAACCCATTTGTTTTAAATGTTCTTGGGTTTCTTTCGCAGAATGTGGTCTTGCATTATCGTGAAGTAAGATTACGCCTTTACTGTTAACCAACGCCGGATGTTTTTAACTTCATTTCCCATTCTTCCTGGTCAATTGTTGTCGGTATACTTATCCAGTTATCGTTTGGCCAGGTGGCAATGTGTGTGGCAATGGTTCCTTGTAATCAAAGAAGAACAAATCATTCGACGCTGTTGTTTGTGAATTTCGTTTAATTAATGCGGAACCCACACACCCCGTCTATTGACTTTGCCAATCTTTTCTAAGTGTTCCTCAACAGTTGACCAGGATGCAGAGAGCCTTTCAGACATTCCTTGAATGGTTAGTCGCAGATCTGATTCCACGAGGTCTTTTAAAGCGTCCTTTTTGAAATCACTAGGTGTTCCATTTCGTGGAACATCTGCGAGATTGGTGTCACCTTCTCTAAACTTTCTGAACCAGAATTGGCATTTGTTTGCTATTACGGTCTTGCCGTATACTAGATTAATTGATTCCGCGGCTGCAGTAGCCTTTAAACCTTGATCAAAGAAAAATCACTCACAATGGCGCAGGTGCACTTCCTTTACTAATTGACTTGCCATTTTTAAACGGTTTACTCAAATAATCGAAACTCATCTAAAAATGGTAGATTGACGTTTAGCCAATCAAACTTATTTGACATCAGTTTACCTGCTGACAGAAACCAGTATAAGAAGTTAGAAGTCACAAAATTAAAAAAAAATGGATTACTTTCCGGCCCCCCTAATATAAAGGACAAGGGGGCTATGTAAAACAAATGAAAGAAGAACTTCAAAAATTCAAAATTACTGAAGAATGTCTAAACCGAATAGAGTACAGAAAAAAAAAATTTGGCCTCAAAATTCTTGTCGGGGAGAAGAAGAACCTCAACAGAGGAGAATAGACTGCTGAAAGAAGAGCTGCGCAGTCGACCAGGATGTAAGACTTTTGGAAGAGAAATAAGGAAACTAGACCTATAAAGAAATTATATTTGCGTGGTCCTTGTTGACCTGTCCGCGGTGTATATATAAAACAAAGCAAAAACGAAGACTCCACCCTCCCTTCTCCAGATATCCGACTTAAAGAAAAAGAAAAAAAGGAAGTAAAAATTCTTCGCCAAAAAGTTTGCCATTTCTCACTTCCTAAAACTATTCCCACTATCACTCCCTTCTGCTCTAAAATCTCACGAATTATAGTCAGGTAGCCGGTGTACCTGACTCGTCCATGCAAAACTCCCAATTCTGACACTTTTTCCTCTTCTGTTCTTCCTCTCCACATAGCCAGTACCTTCTTCCATTTTCCTCGTTGGCACACCGAAACCTGTCTATTCTCCATTCGACGCTGCTGGAACTTCTGCTTAAATACAACGGGAACCTGCCATATACTTTATCTTGCTGTAATCCCCGTTGTACCTGCTTTCGCTCCACACCTTTCACCCATCAATTTTTCAAACCTCACGCCTTCCTCTTTCGTGCTCTATACCTCCTCTTTCGCCAACCTTACTCGATTAAACATATTCTTACATTCCCCATTCCCCAATAATTTCCCCATTTTGTTGCACTGATCCCTCCAACACCTTCCTTGTTTATACTTTTGAAAACCTCTTTCATTGTCATTTCATTCCATAACATTGACAGTTTCCTTTATATCGTTTATATCTTTTATATCATATCGTGCCCTTTTCACCGCTGCCTCTACTACAACTTTATAACCATTCGCTCCTTGTAATACCAGGTATCCCGGCGTGTACCTGTCTATACTTGCCGCAGCGATCCCGTGGAGTGATCACGCGGCGTTCACGTGATAGTTCGTAGTGGCGTTGTAAAAAGCCTGATTTACACTGCTTTTCCAAATTTTTCTTTACTAAAAAAATGATATTATTTAAAAAAAAAAGTCTTGAAAAAGACTGATTTATGGATAATATCACTATGGATATAGTCACTAATTTTAACTAAGACAGAAACACTGAAAACTCGAGAGCACGTAGCATACAACCGGACTGGTCGATTGGTTTAAGGGGTTATACGCACTTGTATTTTAAAAAAAAAAATTTGTTGCATTTTCGGAATGTATATTTAACTGATAATATTCCCTGAAAATTTCAAATCGATCCGTCAAGTATTTTCCGAGATATACGCATATTCGATATACGAGGTAACGGCTCGCGGACTGTTAGAAAGCAGCCTACATCGCTGCCGGGATCTTTAATGAAGGCACAACTTCAATTTTATATTATATACATGCAATGGGACTACCAATTGGGCCCAATGTCGAGGAAGAGGATGCAGAGCGCGTCGCGATCTCTGCCTTGAGAGCGCATGGGAGTACGCGAGAAGGAAGAATGGCTCGTAGACAGCATCAACTCGAAGTATTAGAAGCTGCTAGTGATACAGAGGGTCCATCTTATGGCCCTGGAATAGATGACACCATTTAAGTAAAAAAAATAAAAAATTTGTAAACTTCTTCCGAAACTTTAAACGCGTTTTTCTCAAAACTATGTTTTCCAAGTAGGTGGCGAAGATTTCTAAAAAACGGCTCAACCGATCGCTTTGAAATTTTAACACAACCTTCTCAGAAATATTCCTCAGGTATTAATCGAAGGAATAAGATTTCGGATAATTATTTCTATTTTTTTAAACAATTTTACCTGGCAATTTTGGTCGAAAATTCGATTTTTTTTTACAATGCCGCCATTTTGTCAAAAATAAAAATTTCTATTATTCCTTCGATCAATACCTAGTTTTTTCTATCCACTAAAAGAATCTGTTTGTTTTTTTGAATTCACATAACTAATACCGGAACTATACCGGAGAAATCGTGGCCACCTCCGAACACCTTTTTTGGAAGACCTTCAGGAGATCGTCTGCAGGAGCACACCAAATCAATATTTTTACAAATCACTAGTACCATTATAAACTTAGATGTTGCCACTAAATGTATCAATACTTTTTGTTTTTGTAAAATAAAATACCTTCTCAAAAAAAATTTATAACAAAACGTCTTTTTTCGGCCTTCTAAGTGCGTATAACCCCTTAAAGTTTCGGCTGCTGTGATGACCAATCGATTCGGCTTGCATTGACCAATAGGGAATCATCCGCCGAAAATCACGTGAAGACACGCAAGTTTATTACTCCATCGGGTGGCTGCGGCAACTGTAGTTGCCGCGCGCTTTTTATAAACTACAGAAATTTTAAATTTCTGAAAATACAGAAATACTTTCTATAAAAAACCCATTCTTCTTGCCCAATCTCCTAGGTAATCCTTTTAGGGAAACTCGTTCGTGCACTTTAGTGCAAATGCTTGCACATTAGTGTATAATAATGGTTAAATAATGCACATGCTAAAAACTACCACGCAAAACCAATAATTTGTGTTTAACCGCAAACATCTAAATAGGTAATTATTCAGCATCTAGTCTACCCTGTGTCTGCATTTCAAGCCGCGGTTTATAAAATATATTGACTCATGACAACTGTTAAACTGGCGGGCTGTTGAAAATTAAACCTCCTATTGGATGACCCTATAGATCAGTGCTGTCCAAACAGTCGATCGCGGCGTGATTTTCAGTCGATCTTTAGTTTTCTCACGCTTCTATGTACATACTTACAAATACATTTCGATAAATATAAATTAATAATTAAAACGTGCTTCTCGTACACTTAATACACACAATATTATGGAAACTGTCTTTAAAATAAACAATTCTATACGTGGCAGTGCCCTTCAAAGACGCTTGTTTAGATTACAAAATGAGGATAATGATAACGAATTTTTGAAACACACTAATGTACGTTGGCTCAGTAGAAGTTGATTTCTTATGCGCTTTCTAGAGTTATTAGAAGACGTAAAAAGTTTCCTCTCTGAAAGAGGTGACAGTTACCCACAGTTAACAAACAAAGAGGGATTATTTCATTCATTCATTATTTCACTATGTCATTCTTGGCAGGTTTTACTTCAAAACTAAACGATTTGAATCTTGAACTACTGGGTAAAGGCAGAAATGTATTAGACATTATAAGCTCGATAAGAGATTTTCTGCAACTTATAATACTGTTGAAAACTAATTTAAAAAGAAACCGGCCGAGATTGAGTGCGAGTTGTGACTCGCGCACCGAGGGTTCCGTACAAATTTGTAAGTAAGGCATCTTTTTTGTGGAGGACGTAGCAAGCACATTCAGTTAACTTGACAAGTGGCCCTCCTGAAATCACGACCATTTTAGTACCGCTGCAAGCATAACCTCAAGATGTCGCTGTCGTACGATGGAATTCTACCCTATATTTTATTACCATACATCCCCCATTCACTATGAGTGTTCAGGGGTTCTGGAACTTCACTATTTGTTTTTACTTCTCAATTTTGCTTGTATATACCCTGTATAAAGGTATACAAGGTATTTTTTTAAATAACGCGAATATTTTTAAACTTAAAATAAAAAATTAACATAAATTACATAAATTAACATAAAAATAAAACTGTATTTTAGTATTACACTTATTCACTAACTTATATTAAGATCTAACTATTTCTACATCTAATATAAACTAATATATTAACTATTTCTAGATCTATGTCGATACTCTTAACATTCAGTTACCAAAAAATATAGGGCGTACGTGATTTAAGGATATGTAGATTATAAAGAAAAATTAGACGAAATATAATATATACCGGATGTTACGGGACTTGAGTATATCGCATGTCGGTTATAAACATGCAAAATTTAGACATAATAAATACCCTGGATATATTATGTATAAAGAGCATACGTGATGAAATGCATCACGAATATAAACAAAGAAAATTCAGAATAAACAGCTTGGAGTCACACATACTTTTTAACCTTCGGACCTAACTGTATGCAACTCATATGCTTCTGAAGCCTAACAATACCACTACGACAACATTAGTGTATTTTCATAAGTTTCTAATAGTAAATTCGCATTTTTCTTGTAATTAAACTACATATTTACGGTTTTCATTTTTCATTTTTCCCTTTACATGTACTGTAAGACACCGCTTCTTGCCAAATTTCATGATTCTAGGTCAACGGGAAGTACCCTATAGGTTTTGATTCCCATGTGAAATCGCAAAATATGCGACATAAACGGTCATATCTTTTGATCGCGTTAACTTACAAGTTTGATTTTTTCACAGCTGAAAGAGACCGCAGACCCGACTATTTGATACAAATTTCAACGTGTTACCTCTACTCGTTCCTGAGAAAAATGGTCTTGACAGACAGACAGACGGACAACAAAGTGATCCTTGAAGGGTTCCGTTTTCGGTACGGAACCCTAAAAATAAAAAAATTAAGCATTTTCTAAGCATTGGAAAATATTTTCACACACATCCACATCTGGACCCTGACACTGCTCAATTCAACCCCAACAAGATGATTCAATGATTAAAAATGATTAACAAGTTGTTGAAAAACAATTTTAGACAAGATTTGAAGATTTTGATAAGATTGAAAATATTGCAGTATTTTTTTCAAACGTGTTTTAAAAAGAAATCAACATAGAAGAAATTGCATGTCAAATATCTACAATATTTGAAGCAAATCAGGATAAACTATATTTGGAAATAATCAACCTTAAAATGATTTGTATTTGAAATTCAAAGATTGTATTTGGAAATAATCAAAAGAGAAATATCCAATAATTGGAGAATTATCCAATATCCAATCCATTGACAAATGCGGCACAAAAATTGATGTCTTGCTTTGGCTCGACGTATTTGGCGGAATTCGCCTTTTCTGATATGAATGTGTTAAAATCAAAAATAGGAAATTCTTTAACTGATGAACATCTTATTCAATGTTTATGATTATCTTTTATCGTATCATGACGTTTTTGAAGATATTGCCAAATACATGCAATGCTAGCGATCTCATTAGTAGTAGTCTTATGTTAGTATTTACTATATTCCTAATTGTGTTCTTTTATATCAGATATTATTATTGTTATTATTATTATTATTAACGTATTCTCCCAAGAATGGAAGACGTTAAGCAAACAACTCAATCAAGTTTTCTTTGCATTCTTTTTGTTTTTCCAATAAGCTTTCATTCTTGCCTAAAGGGCATGTTTACGTTCTTCCGACCACTTCGGTCTGTACTGCTTTTGCTGCTCTAATGTAACTTCCGGCTTTTGTCTGAGCGCTCGTGATATGAGTATGGTTTTGAGGTTCATAATTTGTTCTAGGCAGGACCTGCTTGGTCTGAATCCTGTATTCCTGTATTCTGATAGTTTGAGTTCTAATTGCTTTTATGTTCTATTCAAGAGACGGGCTGATAGTATTTTGTAGGTGACAGATAAAAAATAGATACCTCTATAGTTGTTTACATCTAACTTGCTGCCTTATTTATGTAGTGGATGGATTAGAGCAATCTTCCAGTCATCCGGGAGCTTTTCGATTTACCAAATGTTTTGGATTATTTGTGTAATTTCTTTGAGTGAATTTTGGCCTAAATTTTTCAGAAGTTCAGCAACAATCCCGTCGTCCCCTGATACTTTGTTGTTTTTAAGTGTCTTGATGTGTGAATAAATTTCTTCTTACGTTGGTGATGACGAATTATCCGGTGTGATTTCTGATTGTACTCTGAAATCTCTCTTTGGGTTCTGGACAATTTAAAAGTTGTGAAAAATATGTAGCTAATTCTTTGCAATTTTCCTTATTCGTCAAGGCTAGTTTACCATCTTGCTTCCGAAAGCAAAGGTTCTGTGCGGAATACCCTTTAATTTGGTTCGCAAAGGTTTTGTAGAAATCGTGTGTGTTGTAATTTTTTAAGTAGTCTTGGTCGTTGATGTATTTCCGTTTATTTTGTCTTAAAATCTTAGATACATGCTTGCGAACTTCGAAACATTTTCTCTGTGTTTCTTCTGATTTGTTAAAATTGTAGTTTTGAAACGCCTTTTTCCTTTCTTCTAGTGCTTTCTCACATTTTTTATTCAACCAAGGGTGTTTTGGTTTCTTGTTAATTGTAAGAGGGATTAGATTTTTCGCAGTTTCCATGATTTTAGTTTGAAAATATGATTAATGATTATATCAGATATTATATAAATTTAAATACTTTTTGTTCCTGCTGAAATGTTTAATGAACATTATGAAATGGATTTATAAAAATACACCGAAACAAAAAACGTTATCTTAAATTCATTGGCGATTAATTTATTAATTGGCTAAAAGTGCAGCCCTGAGAATAAGAATCTACATAAAAAAATTAATTCCGGTTTTCATATTAGATTATTTTTACATGAAAAACAGCTTCTAAATGGTAATATTTTATGCATTTTTTCAAAATTTTCTCTCCCCGTGGGGGTGCACTCTATGAGCCCAGACCCCTAGGTGGCCCGCTACGCGTTTTGGTCTATCTTGGCAACAATATATACCAAAAAGTAGATTGCCACTACAAAAAGGTTAAACAGCCCTACTATAGATCAATCGTTTTGAAAATGTCATTTTTTTGATAGCAAAAAGCCGATATTATTCTTGAACCAGTCGACATAGAAGCTTCGTTTATGCATTTCACGCTGACCAATACGCGGTGGAAGACGATTAGCAACATTTCTATTAAGTTAGAATCCGACCATCCCAAAATACAGGAACGGTCGTATTCTGCAATTACTCCTAAATGGAATTTAAATCAATTTGTTTGAATTGATTGGAGCAGACTAAACAAACAATTCAATTCGGTTCGATGTTGACGACGCTGTAGAATGACCACGCGGCTTTGAACGTTGAACCGCGTGAACTGATGCAATTACATTGAGCTGATCGGAATTATTGATTTGTGTACGTCGAAAAATTAAACGTCGTTTAGTTTATGATTGAAGAAAATATTTGGATTTTTTTATTATAATCTTGCGTGCATAGAAATCTGCCCATTGTAAACACTTGCATTTAACTATTTTTTTTTATTAGAAACTATTTATGAGATGAAATAAAAAAATATGCCGTTTGAAAGACAATTTAATATGCTTCAGTACGAGTTCAATTTATTAAAAGTTATTTCGGTTTCTTGTGTTTAACATTAACTCATGAAACAAATTACCTATTTTTATTACTAAAAGGAATATGGTTATTGACAATCAACAAAATTAACGCTTAATTTTTAATAATGGGTATGACCCTCTCTTGACGGATTAACATCGCTCATACGATTGGGCATAGATCTAATCAGGTTTGCGATTGTTTCTTGTGGGATGTTAAGCCACTCATCTTCTACTGCAACAATAAGCTCATGGATCGAGGTTGAGGCACGAAGCCTAGCTCGAATTCTTCGTTTAAGTTCATCCCATAAAGTTCGATCGGATTTAGGTCGGGACTACATTCTGGCCACTCCACAACCCGAAAACCGATTTCTGTAATGTAATCTTGCACGATTCTTGCGGTGTGCGGCTTCGCATTGTCATGCATAAAGATAAATTCTTCTCCAATGTAGTCGACGCAAGGTACCACATGAACTGATAGAATCTACTCGATGTACTTTCTTCTTAGTCCTGTCTTCATGTCTGAAGAGTTGACACCAATGTTATGTACACTGATTGCTTAGTTGTTTCTATTGCTTGCGATCTTCTGCCGCTCTTAAGTTGGTTTGCAGGGGTTGTTCACCATTCTCCATCCCCTCCACGGGGACCTGCCTCGCGGTCTTTTTCCCTCAATTTTGCCCTGTACGATCAACTTCTCCAAGTTGTTTTGTGCTCTTCTGGTTACGTCTCCAAAGTATTTTAGGATTGCGGACAATCGGTCTTGAATTCCTATTTCATTTATTATCGATGCATTAGTTCTCAGTGCCCTTCGAGGTATCCGGAGCATTCTCCTCCAGCACCACATCTCAAATGCATCTATGCGTTTTCTGTCGGAGGACTTGATTGTCCATGACTCAGAGCCGTATGCAAATATAAAGAACACTAATGTTTTAACCAGGGACACTTTTGTATTTTTTGTTATTTGTCTGTCTTTCCATATCTTGACTAAATTGGACATTGCGGTTCTAGCAAGTTCTAGCCCTTGTTAGTTATTAATGCTCCCAGGTAAAAAAAAATCCTCGACAACGTCGATGTCATTATGCAGGTTGTCTTGTTTTATTCCTATCGATGAACATTAGTTTAAGAACTGTTTAGTCTTGGTCCAATTAATCTTCAGACCCAAGGGTTTGCTTTCATTCGGCACGAGTTCAATTGATCTAGCCATTTCTTCTTCGCTTGTTGCCACTAAAGTGGTGTCGTCAGCGTATCTCAAATTGCTTATTTTCTTACCATTAATTTACCAACCCTTGAAATTTTCTAATGCGCGTCTCATTTTAAATTAACCATATGCATTAAATAGTCTAGGCGAAAATATACAGCCTTGACGCACTCCTTTGCTTACTTTAAAGACATTTGATGTTTTGTTATCAAGACAGACAGTGGCTTCGTTACTTTTATACAAACTGCTTACGAGGGATATTAGGTGCGTTGGGACTCCCATTTCTATTAATACACGCCATAAATCTTTCCATTGCACACAGTCAAAGGCTTTCTTATAGTCTATAAAACATAGAAGCATAGGTGTGTTGAACTCGCGTGCCTTCTCTATTAGTTGTCTGATGTTAAATAACTGCTCCCTGGTTCCTCTACCTTTGACGAAGCCTACCTGTTCCGGGGGGATTTGAGGTTCCAGGTATGTTTGTAGTGTTCGGTCCATTATTCTCTGGAGAATTTTACTCGCATGTGATATTAAGGAAATCATGCGGTAGTTTTTTCACTTCATTGTAATTCCCTTTTTATGGATCGGGATAAAGGCTGATCTATCTATACCAGTCGGCATCCACATCGGACCAAACTTTAAAAAAAAATACCTGTCCTCCGGCCATCGTCCGGTGGTCCTGATTTTATTGCCTATATCGTGCAGAATTTTAGCACCATCATCTCCGAGCAGCTTTATTATTTCGGCGGAAATACATTCCAATCCTGGACTTTTATTTAATTTTAGATGCATTATGGCCTCTTCTTCATATTTGGCCTCTAATTCTGTTTCGGTTCATCTTCGTTTTGTTGTAAATTTGTAATGCTGGTTCTTCTTTGTGCAGCTCTTCGCAATACTGTTTCCATCTGTTAAGTACTTTCTCGTCTTCCCATACGGTGTTTCCATCGTTATCTTCAATTTTAAGTGTTCTTGGTTTGAATTTTCGTGACAGTTCTTTCACTTATTTATGTAGGTCACGAGTGTTATTAGCCATTTGGTGTTCCTCTATTTCATTGCATATTATCTTGGTGTGGTGGTTTTTATCCTGTCTACATTGTCACAGGAAATGTAGACAGGATAAAAACCACCACACCAAGATAATATGCAATGAAATAGAGGAACACCAAATGGCTCTTTGTTTAGCTGTCTGTGCTGATCTTTACTTGTTTGCGTGGTTAGACCTTTCATTTTTAGTTCTTTTCTTTTGTTAATTGTCTCGAGAGTTCTTTGTGTTATCCAGTGTTTTTTTGGATCAGTGAAATTTTGTGTTTGTTGGAAATTTTTTGCTGTTTCTGTTATGCAATATTTTAGAGATCGCCATTCCTGCTCTGGATCCTGATTTCCCAATACATTTTCTTTGTTTCAAGATGCGAACGCGAATTCTCGCCGCTGACCGTCGAACTCGCAGATTGGCGGCCAAAAAGGCGGTTGCGGATTTTTTTTCGGCATTTCGGCGAGCACCGTGTGAAGAGAGCGGCGCAGGAAGCCGCGAGTGGTACCGAAATGCGCGTATCGGCGGGCGGCATCGCCCCGTGTCGCAGAAGACTCTCGCGGTGAGGGGTAATTGTCAAAAAACCGTGCAAAAAAAAAGAGTGGTATTTTCAGACTTCGGCCGCTTGACGGGGACGGCCCGGATCGCGAACCCTTAAATGTAATAGAGGCGCGGGCGTCCTTCCAGAATCCAACGCGCGCAGTTTCGAGTCGCTACGCCCGGAAACGGCGAAACTGCGGCTGTCAGTCTGACCCCACCTTCCGGCGAAAATTTCTCAGTTTGCGATTCTGTGGTCGCAGCGACGCGGCGCCGGCACCCAAATGCGTGTCTAGACGGGGCCCACGTGCCGGTTGACTTGAAATTTAAAAAAGCGACATCCCGTTGTCCCAAATCGACATTCAAGCCTTTCCACGTGCAGATTAACAGTTATAAATGGGCGTCGCGACGTGATTCCGCGACGTCCAATTACGGGTGCCGAAAGCCAAAACACCGTTCTACAATCCACGGAAAAATCTTAAACATTCACCGGGGCGCTGCAAAAATATGGACGTTTTACTGTCGTTTACTTGTTTTCCGCAATACGGCGAGTTTGGGCGGGCGTCGGGACGGTTGCAGACAACGCAGCGTTTCATCAAAGATGAAACGTTCAATTCCCTGCGGGAATCGCGCGAAACCGTTCCCGCAGAGCTCAAGTTGGCGGTTCCGTGGGAGTTTTCCTGGACGTCCTAAAAACGTAGTTTTTATGGCGTCATCTTCGCCATCTTCGGCGCAATCGGGATTAAACTCTCAAACAAACTAAAACGTTCTATGGCCGATCGAACGGCACCGGTCCGGTTCCGATCCGTCAATTAGTTCCGAAGTTCTATGTACCACCGCAAAACGCCTCTGGTTTTTCGCACTTTTTGAGCATTTTTCTCTTCAAACTGCCGCAGATTCGCAAAAAGTTGTCGAAATTGCTGCGGTCAAGTGTTCTGAAGTGAACGAACCCAGCCGGCGACCTGGAGCCCCTCAAATAACTCCTGGGCGTCCGTGGAAGTAAGTGCAAAATCGGCAAAAAAAAAATTATTATAATTATAATTACCAGATAACCAGGAAGTCGCAGGACGGCGAGCGAGCTCTAAACACGTGGCGCGGCGGCGGCTAGAGGATCCAGAAAAAAAAATAAGATCCGACCACAAATACGATTCAAAAGTAAAAAATTGTGATTTCAGTTTTCGGGCTGGTGCGTCCGAACCTGGGGGAGTCGAGTCACGAAAACGGCACCGCAAGACTGGTATCTCGGTTCTACACCGGAAAAATGGATAATCCCGTTTTGCGCCGCCGCCGCCGCTTCCCTCGAGCCGATTCGGAAAAAAACGTCGATTTTCGGGTGGGTTTTGGACCCCCGGAGGGGCGCAGCAAGACGGAGGACGTAACTCGGGGATGCGCAACGTACGGACGGACATTCTCAGTTAAACCGTTGAAGACGCGCTGTTAAAATACCCAAGATCTGCCGCCTCATCTGCCGCCTCCGGCGGCATAAAAAAGCCAAATTTGAACTTTGAAAAATCCACGTGGTGTAGTCCGCCAGGTGAAATTCGGGAAATGCCACACGTCAGTCGTCTCAGAATTGATCAAAATTAGCGATTCCGTCGCGACTGAGCGTTTCAGGGCGAACGCTTTCCCACGTGGACCCCAACATTTTTGCATTTTGCAAAAAATTACCACTTTTACGGAGGACGCGGCGAAGATGCCCGGGGAAAATTAAATTCACGCAAGGATTCCGGTAGAAAACTTCGAGAGGTGTCATCAGACACCACTCTCGTCGCTGCGCGATTTTTATCGGCGACGTTATTTACATTTTTCTCAGCCATTGAGCTCTGGATTTCTGCTTAGAATTGATCTTTAGCATCTTCTGTTTGTCGAATTCTCTTCTGTCTGCATTTTATGTTTTTCAGGCGAAATTTAAATTTCATTATTAGTAGTTGACGGTCTGATCCGCACTCAGCTCCAGAAAATGTTTTGCAATCTATTATACAGGATTCAGATCACCACAGCTTATCCTACCTAGCACCAGTTAAATTTCCTCGATGTACCTTAGTACAAAGTTAAAGTACCTTAGTACTTTAGTTAAATCTCCTCTCCCGTGACCACGGGCACCCCTAATGCAGAAAGCAGGGTCGGTTCGTGCTCCCGTAGAAATTGCACTCCAGATCATGCAGGAACCACCTCTATAAGCAATCCGCTCTTCAATGCAACATTCTGCAAATTGCTCACTAGGTCTCCGGTAGACTTTTATTCTTGGGTCGCTACCATAAAGGTATATTCTAGTCTCATCTGAGAACAGAACAAACCCCGGTTGTTCCAACGTCCAAGTTAAATGATCCCTTACAAAATGCAGACGTGCTAGACGATGATCTGGGGTAATAGTTTTGACAAACTGCAGGTGTCTTAGGGATCAAGTTACTTTTCTGCAATCTTCGTCTTACTGTCCACTGACTAATAGCCACTATTCGTACCTCACTGAGCTGTTGTTGCAGTTGAACAGTATTAAGGTGACGATTTCCTAATGTTGTTGACACAATGAAGCGCTCATTCCGAGCCGTTGTAAATCTCCTTCTACCTGTACCAGCTCTTCTATGAAAGGATTCAGTCTCCCAATAATGTTGGAACACTCTTCGAACCGCGGCGCGTGTCATATCCAGTTGTCCAGCAACAGCTCGTTGGCTAAGTCCATTTTCGATTGGAACAAAAGCTTGGGCGGCTTTTTGCGGTGTAGTATGCATTAAACTTACACTCTTGAAAACCAATCTTTTCAATTGCAAAGGCAAGAATTACAATCTTTCACAAGTTTGTTATTCTCGTTATAACCACCACATTTTATTATTTCTTTATTAACCTACTGGTATATAGAAACCACATAAAAAAAATATAAATTTAAAAAATAAAAATACAAAAATATCTGTAACTGACACAAAATAAACTCCACTTTCCTTTATAATACATCTTCTCTGTTACCAGTTTGCTCTTTCCATCTTTTTATCCGTCTCAGCAGTTTCAGACCCTTTCCGCTATTATTCATACATTTCTTCCATTTCTTTACTTCCCGCCTCTCTCCCTCATTCAATTCACCCTTGTACACTCTTCCATCCAATGCTCCCAAGTATCCTCTGCTGTACCACAAACACTACACTTTCTATGCTCCTCACTCATCCAGTATCTTCTTCCACGCTCCTCACATCCACACCTATACCTTGCTAACATGACTTGTGCATCGTCCTCTTGATTTACACTTACATAGGTTGGTAACCGCCCATGTACCTGTATCTTTACCTACCCTTTATGAAAATTACTACTTTCTATTTTGCTTTGCCCATTCCTGTAGGTCCACTTCTTGCAAACGTTCTACCAACCTTTCGGGTCACAGTGCCCTTTCCTGCTTTAGCGTTTCGAGCCCCTCACCAGATATACTACCTCTTTCATACAATTTCCTCTTATTCTTACCGCAGTCACTCCCTTTCATACCGCCTCCTCCCACTCGATTTACCATTCTAAAAACCTCTTTTATCAACCTTTCATCTCACATTTTACTCACCTTATATTCATACCTTATGACCTTTCTTGCTGCCAAGACTGCCACCTTGCACGCATTCACCTCCTGGAGTACGATGTAACCAGGTGTCGACCTATTAAGCTTCAGGATTTTTTTGAAAAACTTTAACTGGACTCTCTCTACCCTATCCTCCTCTCTCGTCCCCCAGACTTCTGAGCCATACAATAAAATGCTTCTCGCACACATCTTCCACACCGTCTCAGCCGCCCTGAAGTTTCCTTCGAATTTATTCCTCCATTCATTCCAGACTCGCCCAGCTGCCACCCACGTTTTCTTCGCTACATACTCCACATGCTCTCTATTGCTACCTCCATTTCCAAATACATACCCCAGATACTTAAACCTTTGTACCTCCTCGATTTCCCTCCCTCTCCATTCAAACCGCTCTTTCTTGAACTTCCCACCTCTTTTGAATCGCATCCATTTAGTTTTTTCCACATTCACACTAAGATCTCTCCTTTCAAAAAACCCTCTCACCCTTTCAATCACCTCTCTCAATTCCCCAGCTGTCTTGGCAAATACCACTAGATCATCAGCGTATGCTAAACTCCACACCTTTGTTCTACATACCACCACTCCTCCAGCTTGCCCGTCTGCCAAAACTCTTTACAAATCAGCCACATAGAGATTGAAAAGTGTGGGGCTCAGTGGGGCTCACTGCCTTAGGCTCTTTTTTATCTCGAAATATTCCGTTACACACTCATTCGCCCTGATCTCACACACCGTTTCCCTATACACCTCCCTCACATTCCTCCTCACCCTCTCCGAAATACCCTTTTTAACCAAATATTCATACAATCTCCCTCTATCTACGGAATCATACGCTGCTTTCAGGACGATTAAAAGAGCAAAAAGGCTCCCAGGTCTAATTTCTTGATAAACTATAAATCTAAGCGTTATGAGTTGCTCGACTGCGCCTCTTCCCTCTATGAATCCTGCTTGCACCTCTGGTATTAATTGCTTTTCCTCTGCCTCTTTTCTCAACCGCCCTTCTAGAATCTTGACGAACATTTTGTAGGAAGAGTAGACCCTATTTTTGTGGATTGGCTGTATTATCCCCTCTTTCCAGTTCTCTGGGATACCCTTTGTCCCTTTCCATATCTTGTTGAAATCCTCCGTAAGCTTGTCGATACATTTCTCTGGTACCAACTTCCACGCTTCATTTCCAACTCCGTCCGTTCCTGCCGCTTTCTTCTGCTTTAAGGCTGCAATTACCTGGTGTGCTTCCCCGGCCGTAATTTCTTCTTCACCTACAGCTTCAACAGTCTGCTCCCTTCTAACACTGCCTTTCCCTCGATCCACCATTATCTCCACTCCTTCAAATAGAACCTTATAGTGCCTTAACCAGGTTTCCTTAGGTATACTCTCTAGAATTCGCTCCTTCTTCCCGCTCTTCTCTTTTAAATATTTCCACAGCTGCGCTTCAGTTTTAATCTCCAGTATTCGTTGCCGCTCTCTTCTCTTCCACATTTCTTTCTTTCTCCTCTCCAGGTTTCGTAAGTCCGCTCTCGAACTTAACCACAATTCCTTGTCACCGGTACCTTCTCGTCACCTCTCTATATTTTTGTTTCTCCCTTATGAATTCCTTATCCGCCCATAATCTTCCCACTGTTCCCTCTGTGACTTTCCTCCTGACCAATGCTGTTTCCATTTCCTCGGTTATCATATCTATATCTTTTAAATTATCCCAGTCTATTGCCCCCATTCTTAATTTAAACAGCTCCGTCGCGACGCTATCCCACCTGGTAACCCATTCTTTCCCGGACCACCACATAATTACGTTCATTTTCTTTTACCGGTTGCTACGCCTATAAACGATGCGCATTCGTGTTAAATTTAAAGTTATATTAAAGCATATTAAATTGTCTTTCAAACGGCATATTTCTTTATTTCATCCTTTAAATAGTTTTAAAAAAATAGTTAATGTCAAAGGTTACAGTGGCCCGATTTCTATGCACCCAAGTTGATTAATAATATATTTTTAATTCAAGCAAATATTTTTTGATGTTACTACAAAGTTATTATAATGGCTGTTTTTTAGCTGCATGAGAAGTTTCGATGGATTGTCTATGGTTTAACAGTTGGGATGTCAAACTGTGTTGACATTTCTGTTCAGCAAGGTTTGGCAATTCATTATGAATTGTTTAACGCTAGAACAACGCTTCCAAATTGTGGAAATTTAAAAAAAAATCTGTTCGTGAAGTTCATAGAGCACTTGGTCCATTTTACGGTGAACATAATCGGCCTAGTGAGCAAGCAATTCGTAGAGTTATTGATCGTTTTCGCACTAATTTTACTCTTCTCGATACAAAACCATCAACAAGACAAAGAAATGTGCATACCGAAGAAAATATTGCTGCTGTAGCGGGAAGTGTTGAAGCAGACGCCGAAATGTCGATTCATCGCCGTTCTCAACTTGTTGGCCATTGCCCTTCGACTACGTGGAAAATTTTACATAAGGATCTTGGTTTACGTGCATATAAAATACAGCTCGTGCAAAAATTAAAGCCAAATGACCATCGTTTACGTCTCATTTTTGTTGTTTGGGCTAATTTGAAACTGGCTGAAGATGAGCATTTTTACCGAAGAATTGTGTTTAGCGATGAAGCTCATTTCTGGTTAAATGGCTTCGTCAATTAGCAAAATTGCCGTATATGGAGCGCACACAATCCTCAAGCTATTAACGAATCACCATTATATCCATTAAAATGGACTGTTTGGTGCGGTTTACACGCTTGCGGCATCATCGGTCCTTATTTCTTTCGAAATGAGGTTCTGTTACGGTGAATGGTGAGCTCTATCAAGCCATGCTGACTGATTGTTTGTTTCCAAAAATTAATCAGCTCGACGGCGCGGCGCGCAACTTGCCATAAAGCGCACTTAACCATGAATTTATTGCAAAATCAATTTGGTGACAACATTATTTCCAGAAATGGTCCTATTAACTTGGTTAACAAGGCCCCTGGGTCAGACGGTATAACAGCCGACCTTCTGAAATTTGGAGGAGAACACCACACACATAACGGTGAGACTAAAGCACCTGATTCATGAAATCTGGGAGCAAGAGAATATACCAGAGAATTGGGCACTGGGTATCATACAACCAATACACAAGAAGGAACGAATACACAGACAAAACGATCTGCAGCAACTACCGGCCGATTCCTTAACGTAACATACAAAGTTCTTTATAACAGGCGTTCTTTATAACAGATTCGCTCTCTACTACGAAGAGATATTAGGACAATATCGGAGCGGATTTCGTGCCAATAGGTCAACTATAGACAACATATACACCATAAGGCAAATGCAGGAGAAAGCATACGAGTTTGATATATCGCTGCACAACCTCTTCATAGACTTTAAGCAGGCATTCGATACCGTCAAAAGAAACACGATCCTTGACGATCTACTGATGCTAGGAATACCCCGTAAATACGTAAAACTAATAAAAGCTACATTGTCCGGTTCGAAAGCCTCGGTTAGAGTAGACAACCAACTTACATTAGCCTTTAAAATCGAAATCGATGTGAGCCAGGGAGATGCCCTGAGCGCCATGATATTCAACCTAACATTAGAGGCATGCATGAGAAAGCTGAATATAACGGGATACATTGGCAACCGATCAACACAGGTTGCTGCATATGCAGATGATGTCAGTTTGACATGTAGAAGCAAAGACGCACTAAAGGAAGCACTATTGATGCTGGACGATTAAACGCAAAAAAGGGGATTGAAAATAAATGAGGTAAAAACTAAATACATGCAAGTTGGAAGAGAACATCACGATAACAATGACCTTAACTTGGGCGAGTATCGCTTTGAGCAGGTTGAAAGTTGTATCTACTTGGAAACAGAAATCAACAGAACAAACGTAATAGCTAAAGAAATAAGCTCGCGAATACTTAGTGGAAACCGATGCTACTACGGATACCAAAAACTGATTAAGTCCAAGTTATTGAGTCACAAAATCAAACTTCAAATATACCGAACACTCATAAGACCAGTAGTAACGTACGGATGCGAGGCCTGGACCCTAACCACCGCAGAGGATGACGTGCTACGCATCTTTGAAGGAAAGATCCTCAAAAAGATCTACGGACCGATCCTAAATGAGCATGGAATTTGGAGGATACGAATGAACCATGAACTAAGCAGGTTAATAAACGAAGCGGACATAGTGAGATATGTAAAAGCTTAAAGAATAGCATGGCTGGGACACCTGAACAGAATGCATGACGACAGACCAGCCAAGAAAATGTACAACTGGCGGCCATTAGGAAGAAGGAAAAGAGGCAGGCCAAGGAAAAGATGGATGGAAGACGTGGAGGAAAGTCTTAGAAAGATGGGAGTAAGGGATTGAAGAGAGAAAGCCGGTGAAAGGACAGAATGGAAGAAGATTGTTGTAGAGGCAAAAACCCACCGCGGGTTATAAAGCCAACAGAAGAAGAAGAAGGTCCTGTTAACTGGCCCCCTCGTTCGTGCGACTTAACGCCTTTCGATTACTTTTTATGGGGCTATGTTAAGTCATTGGTTTGTGCGGACAAACCATCAACTCTTGATTCATTGGGAGCCAATATTCAAGCCACCATTGACGCCATACGGCCAGATTTATATAAATTGGCTGACCGAATGGACTATGTAACTCGTAGCTTCGGAGGATATATGTCGGTAATCATATTCAAAAAATAAATGCCATGAAATTATCTACCAGATTAAAATAATGAAAAATTCATTCCAACAATATTTCTATCGTGTATTATTATTTAAAGTTCTCAATCTCTTGAAAAAACACCCTTTATAAGTAATAACAAAGTTTCAATTAATTGACAAGGATGGTTGCCATCGAATTTTTCTATTCAGAGTTATAATTAATTCTTCGGTGAATCCCGTCAACGATCATTGTTTGCATTTGCAACAAATCTTTTGAACAATTTCATGTTTACAATGTTTTTTTTGCAACAACAACTTTAACACGTTGACTGCTACGGTAAACTAGGAGTTATCTCATCGTTTATATTAATTTCTATAATTAAATCTTCTCATTGTATTAATTTCTCTAATTAAATGCTACTTTTTTCGACCCTTTTTAATTTGAAGGATTTTGCGGAAACTTAAGGGTCGCAAAGCGCCGGATATTACGTATGCACCCTTCTAGATAAACATGTTTGCTCAGGATTCTATTTTCGCCGACAGGAAACACCTCAAAGGACAATTTAGTTCTAAAACAATTTCTCTTCTAATTCAGTTTGGTCTGATCTTATCCTCTCGTCTTGTCTATCTAACCTAGTCTCTTTATTCATATCCGCATGCTTAATCTAAACCTGTGGGTAGAAGGACCTTGCGGTCGATAGCCCTTTGTATAATGCATAAAGTATACAATAAATATATATTCTCTCTCTTTCTATCTCTAAACCAGTTGAATAAAAACCTTTTCCTATTTTGAGTGTATAATGAAGTCATTAAAGCACTCATATGGGTTCGTATATGGATCGCCGAGTGCGATACAATTTTCTCAATATGTATCGCCGATTTTTTTATTTAGAAATGGCATAAAAGTGCGCAATATAGAAAAAATAGTTTTACAAAATCGTTCATAAGACGTTTTTCGCAGTTATCCAATAGAAAATTCCTCGCTACGCTCGTCGTTTTCTAAACATGGACGCGTGCTGAAAAACCGCGCTTAATGAACTCGTTCTTTAATATACTATTTAGTTAAACGATTTCGATGGATCTGAATCCATTGAACGTCGATAAATTGCGCGCCAATGAAATATTCTTCACTCTGCATGCTTAATCTAAACCAGTCGAATACAAGCTGTGTATTTAAACGATTTCGATTGATCTGAATCCAATGAATCAATTGCGCCAATGAAATATTCTTGAAATTAATTACAAAATGATGGAAATGATTATTAGAGATTTTTCTCTCCGGCAGTCTACGTAGTTCGTGTTACATAAGTTCGACCTTCGTACGCCCATTGGGGTCTCGGGTATAAATTGCACATCAAATATTTGTAATACCAACTAATTAACCTGAACACATGCCTAATTAATGCGCAACTTTTTCTCCCACAATCGATAATAATAATAATGACAAGACAGACAAGATAAGACAAGACAGACAAGATAAGACAAGACAGACAAGAGTTAACAGACAAGCCTAGACAGACAAGACTGCACAGACAAGACTAGACAGACAAGACTAGACAGACAAGACTAGACAAACAAGACTAGACAGACAAGACTAGACAGACAAGACTAGACAGACAAGACTAGACAGACAAGACTAGACAGACAAGACTAGACAGACAAGACTAGACAGACAAGACTAGACAGACAAGACTAGACAGACAAGACTAGACAGACAAGACTAGACAGACAAGACTAGACAGACAAGACTAGACAGACAAGACTAGACAGACAAGACTAGACAGACAAGACTAGACAGACAAGACTAGACAGACAAGACTAGACAGACAAGACTAGACAGACAAGACTAGACAGACAAGACTAGACAGACAAGACTAGACAGACAAGACTAGACAGACAAGACTAGACAGACAAGACTAGACAGACAAGACTAGACAGACAAGACTAGACAGACAAGACTAGACAGACAAGACTAGACAGACAAGACTAGACAGACAAGACTAGACAGACAAGACTAGACAGACAAGACTAGACAGACAAGACTAGACAGACAAGACTAGACAGACAAGACTAGACAGACAAGACTAGACAGACAAGACTAGACAGACAAGACTAGACAGACAAGACTAGACAGACAAGACTAGACAGACAAGACTAGACAGACAAGACTAGACAGACAAGACTAGACAGACAAGACTAGACAGACAAGACTAGACAGACA